>JAWMRA010000162.1:7684404-7745872 GCA_035584735.1 Pseudotriccus pelzelni | reverse complement strand
ACCTAAAAAATCCAATGCGCAGGCTGGAAGGTGTAAAGACCTTCCCCGGTTCTTCGTTCACGAAGACTGGCCATTACTTACTTACTAATGGCTGCCCTTACCCAGCAGTCACTGGCCAGAGCTGAGGGTGCTGCTGTGTCATCATCCAGGTTGATGAGGAAGACAGTGAAACCAGAGTGCTGTCACCAGCCTCTAGGACACTTTGCCCACTGCAAGCCAGAGTCAACAACCGGTGCTGTACTGTCAGTTGTTCCCTTTAGAACCTGTTGGTTCAGCATTTTTCCAACCTATAACACTGCCTGTTCATCCACCTGCCAAAAGAAGCCACTGTGTGAGACAGTCCAAGGTAAGGTTCAGCTTCAAAGTGGGGCAAACTTCAACTTTTTAGAGAACTGTCAGGACATCAGGGTACCATTGCATAAATATTATTTTTTTCCTCATGAACTGAAAATATTATCATGAAGTACAATATGAAAACATCTCTTCCTGAAACTTTTAGATGGACAGTCTGAATTATATGAGAAGGTGTGGGCAAGGGAACCTAATAATTTTTAACTAATCATTAAAGTTGGAACATTTCATTACAGTAGCATCTTACACATATACCCCAACACAACTAAGTGTGAATATTTTCCTCTGTGAGTTAATTATTTTTAATCTTAAGTTTTATTGAAAGGATTGCACAATTTCATTCTTCTAAAATTTTTTTAACTATCTTTTCAAAATATTCTGTCAGTTATAAAATGTTGTCAGTTGAAATGATTGCTGAAGAAAAATCTACATTACTTCTCCAGCTCTAGAAGAATCTGAACTCAAGAAATAAAATTAACTTTTATTGTTTAGATTGAATTTCACTAATCAGACTTCAAGTATTACATATGTAGTTTGAATAGTACCTGCCAGTTAGGTAACATTTGGAGAGGGTTTCAAGGGTATTTGACAGGCTTGACTGAACAAGAGTAAATCAAATCAACTTAATCATCATTTATATAATGGAACAACTCATTTTGGAGTTTGGCAGGGATGGATTGGCTTCCACTTGTAAACATCGATGGACAGTTCTTTGTGCTAGCTGGAGGAGAACAGCTACCTGTCTCTTTGACCAGCTCTTGGTGAACTCTCGACAGATCTGCTGTGCAACTTCAGCACAGTGTCAGAGGGAGATAAAACCTATGATCTGCCACCAAAAACCCCAAAGCTGTGTTCATTCCACCACACTTTTGCAGTATAACAGAATGGATATCAACTAGGCTGTGCACTTAATGATGTGCTCCTTTTCATTATTGATGGCTTTGAACCTGGCTTGTTCATCATCCTATAATCTTTTGGGAATTGCTGGGTTTGGGTATTTGGTGTGTTCTCTTTTTTTCTCTCTAATTACCGTTAAATCAGTGATAAATAATTCTGACAAGAAAAGAATGGAAGAAAATTAGTTTCTTCTTTCATTTTCTATTTTTATTTCATCTGAAATAAACCCAAAATTTTCCATGCTTTGATGATTTTAAGTGACTGAATGGTTTTTCTGCAAACTTGTAAACCAGATTTTATCTATAAGCAACCTAAGTAACCAAGCAAAAAAATGTTGTCCATAGTGTAATAAGCTTTAAGACATAGGCTTTTTCTGACAAAAATTACTTTTCAACAGTTAGCCTAATTCTATAATTAACTTCGAGGAGCTCAGTAAACTTAGAAGATACTGTCTGGGTTTTGGGGGTTTTCTTTGTCATGGTTACTTAACACTTTGATCTTTAAAATAGCCTTTTGGTATTTTATTTATTTGCTTCGCAGGTGGTTCTTAAATAAGTAAAAATTTTGTATTTGAAATTATTCTGTATTAGTACAGAAGACATCTCTTTTCCTTACCACACTGAGCTTATAGAATTACTTGTGTTCACTTACATATACTGCGCACTGTTGAATTTCAAGTGCAATTTAGAGTTTTTTGCCCTGAGACTTACCCACAGCACTTGTATTTGGTAGATAGAAGGAGAGGTAATAGGGTAAGCCTTTGAAGAGTGAGAGATAGCAGACTATAAAATAAAAAGTTAATAATATTAGGCTGAAAAATAAATTATGGAAGTCATGCCAGGAAGAGTAGAAAAACCTGTAGTCACTGTCAAAGCGAGAATTAAGAAACCTACAGAGCCTTTTCTAATTTTCATAATGTTGTTAAGTTTTCAATGTTTGAAGGCTGAGGGGGTTGGTTTGAGGTGGTTAAAAGACTTTAAATGACAACCATTTTTAATTAATGTGGGTTAGTCAATTTATTAATTGCAATTTACTCTGTAACAATGGAAATATGGGAAAATTAGTGAGACTAAGAACGGTGTTTAGAAATGTAATGAAACCATTCACTGAGAGTCTTAATTAAGCACCAGACTGTGTGCACTGCCCTTTAGTAGCAAGTCTTTTTAACTTCATTCTTCAAAAGAAGTAATTGCATCGTTTCTCAGGGCTGCTGCAATACTGTAGCAAAGGGCTAAAATCATTAATCACAATAATGCAGCATAAGTGATTTCAGGCTTGTGTTTTTATGATCTGTGCTCAGCTCACTGAATACGAACCTTCCACTTCACTTATTCCTGTGTGTTTGTACAGTAACGTATCTGCAAGTTAATTTAGATTTGCTAACTTTAATGTGCCGAGGTGCAGTGATGGCAGTGAGCCATTTTCCAGAGCTCTCTACATGTCAATGTGTTTATCTGCACCCAGGAAATTATTTAGTTGATAAACCAGTTTTGTGTGTTTCTGTTTCACAAAGCTAAGTTGATGCTGATAATAAATAGCTGCGGTCAGTCACTTGTTCTGAAGTTGAAATATTTGGATTCAAAATCCAAGTTAGTGTGACTGTATGTTATCCGAAGGATGGCTGATCGCGCACCCAGAGAATTACTCATAGCTCTAATATTCAGTCCAAATTTTGGAACATTTGTGGCTAATTTGTTTTCAGACAAATATTTACATTGCTTTTCCAGAAACAGGAAATTAGGTTCTGAATACCCTGAGAGAAGCTTGTCTAAAGGCAGTAGACTTTTTTACAATAACTTGTTCATGATTATCCATATCTAAAACTATATTAAAAATGCTAATTAAACAGCCTGTTGAATCTGAGCACATGAGCAAATGCAATTTGAGTGTCATACAGATGCCTTTCATGCAATGTGTTTATGAAAGTCTGAAATGCAGTTGTGTATTTTTACCATCACGGCTTCCACTAATGTCTTCTTTTCTTCGTTCACATCTGCTACTCAACTTTCAGTATTGATTAAATGGCAACACTCTCTTTGCTGTAATCAAATTATTCAGTAAGTCCTGCTGAAATGAATTAAACAATATAAAATGAAAAGCTAAAACAGTTTTGTTATGAAAAAGAATAAATGAATAATCAAATATCTAATGGCCTGGGTTTGTGTGAACACTGTGCATAAGTGTGGAACAGAACTTGCAAAATTGCACTCCACTATTTTGTATGTATCTATAAGTAAGTGTGAATAAGAATATTCTGTGCAACTGCTCAAAAAAGTGCAGATATTACATGATTTCTTTGCATAATTTTTATCCTCATGGATAGCCAGTGCCTCTGAGCAGATAATAATCTCTGGTTAAGGAAGCATTGTTTCTCTTTTACAAAGCAAACTGAAGCAGAAGTAAAATTATTTTTCCTGCTGTTTTATATGAATTCTCTTGTACTGGTGGAATTAAGTAAATTCATTACTGTCGTTAGATGTAAAAAATGGATTTCACTCTACAAGGCTAAATACAGCAGCATTTTTCTCTTTATATACTTGAACTTTATCTGTGCTGGTGAATTGCTCTTTAATAATGCAGTATCCTTTTTTTTCCCCCCAGCTAGCTCTGTTCCATTACCTCATTTTGTTGCATATATGAAGGTGTTTTGTGCCAGGATCTTAAAGTAGTGTTTAAAGCAAGCACATGCAGATCTGTGTTGAGGTCAGAGAACTATTCCCATGGGACGAATACAAGCAAGGGAGAAATTTAACTGCATGGCAAAAAACCCTTTATGGCAGAGATATATTAGATTGTGAGAGAGTCATCTTAGGGAAATATTAGAAACCCATTCAGTTGAGACTTTTATAACTGGAATTGACAAAGCAGTAGAAAATGGCCTGTAGAGTGAAGGTTGTACAATGCAGAGCACTAGATGAAATAGGAAAATTGAGCTTTTCAATCTTGAAATTCAATGATTTTGGGATAGTGAGACAAATCACACCTGTGGTATAAACTTCAGACCTCATATGCTATCAACACTATCTAAAAATTGACCCATTTAAGCACTGAATATCTAACTTGCTTTTCTCGTTCTCCCTTGATAGCGTGCTTGGAAGAAATAGTTTGGGCAATGGTAGTCTACTCCATTTACAACATGGGATGGTGCAGTAAAGAAAGATTTGTGAAAGGTATCCTTGAAACAGTCTTGGTATTGAGACTTCTGGGTTTTATTGTGGGGGTTTTTTTTTGTTCATTGGCTTTTTTTGCTTTTTTAGAGTAGTGTTAAGCTGCCTGTTGCAATTCTCTTTTTGACGTCTTTTTTTATGTCCAAGTAGGAAAACTTGTTAATTTTTGATAGCTGGAATGACTCAATCTTAATGAACTAGAGAGTTTTTTGTAATTGTATTTCCCTTACTATTCAAAGTTACATCATTAAATAGTTGACACTTCCTACCAATTTTTTGCTGTCAGAATTTTCTATATTTGTTTTATGTGCAGAGAAACCTAAGATCCCAGCCACTGATTAAAAAAAACCTTTCTAAAAAAATTACTTTTAAAAATTATTCAAATTATTTCTGTGGTGCTAAGTTGGCTTTTTGTTTGTTTGTTTGTTTCAAAGAAGAAGAAATTAGGATTGTTCAGAAACTCAAAATTTCAGCTTTCTTAAGAGTCACTGCAGCAGTGATCAAAAGTCATTGTCATCTGAAGGAATTTGATAGATTTGTTGCTAAATTTGCACAAAAATTTTAGGAAATGGTTGTAGAAGTTGTGAACTTTCCTTAAACTAATTTGAGATCTAAATGCTATTAAGGCATTTAAGGCAAACTTGATGTGTAATATAAACATAATTTGTCCTTATAAGCTTTTAAAATGAGCATCCTGAAAGATATTCTGATTAGCTGTGCTTTAGTCTTTAAGGTCACTTTAATGAAAACCTAATTTAGAACATTTTTGTGCTGGTGCTATTTTAGTTCAAAAGCCATGGAATTTTGCCCTAAGTTAAAAATTACAAAAAAAGGGCTCATTTGACTATTTGCTCTACTTATATTTTCTTTTGATCCCTACAGACTTTTCTTGTGCAGAACTTTAATTTGCTGCATTTGGTTTTATCTGATTAAGATATGGGGTCAAGTTCTGATACTACAAATCCGGAAATAGTGCTGAAGCCTAAGCTTATGTTATTCTGGTAAGAGTTGGGTAACAGTAAACTTGCAAGCTGAAAGTGATTCTCAGTTGAAAGTCAATGGAATTTCAACTGGTGGAGATGCTGGTTGAATCAGAAACTAATGGATTGTGGCTAAATTATTGACATGTTACTCTGGAACATACACCTTCATACTGGAAAAGCAGATGTTATCATAATCAGATCTATTTTTTGTGTTGGATTAGAGATCAAATCAAGGCTGAAGTCTGGATTTGCATTCCTATGTGGTGATAGAAATCTCCCATGATGCTGGGAGATTTCCTGCTTAAGATCATGGAAATTGCATGTGAATGCAGTCTGGGAAACAGTGTTTTTCTTCTGTGGTTGTGCAGTGAAGTAGGATTGAATTGAATATTTGGGAATGGATTTCCAAACCTACAGAGATTTTGAAGAAAGCTCACTTTGGCATGGTAACGTGTCCATGTTAAGACTTCCCACAGAGGATGTAACCAGGAATGATCTGTGAAGTCAGGGTGGTTTTCTTGCTCCCGTGCATGCTTTGGAAAATTTTCACTTTTTACTAGCTAATAGAATTTAAATGGGACTTGAGGTTCTCTGTAAAAGATCAGTAATTTACATGAACAAAAATTCCCAAGACCCAGAATTTGGTCAAAAGTTTCCAAAGAGCCTTTATGCTGATAATTTTCAATGTTGGAAAGGCAAACCAGTGTTTTAGTAACTGAACTGTTAATTACTATAATGTTTGTGCTTTGTGTGAATTGCCGTGAGCTGTTGCTACCACTTGTGTGCTCAAGTCTCTCCTTAATATTTTGTAGAAATTTTTGGTTTTTATCTGCTTCACAAGTTTAGTCCTCAGTGATTCTGGGCTAACAGCAAAAAAGTCCTGAACTGTGTTGTGCATTGCCTGTTTTATTTACTTGTCATAGGAAAATATTCTCTCAAAGCAAAATATTGTAGGTACAGGTTCTCAGATGTCACTGCATAACACTGTGAATTACCCCATCAATTAGTGATTAATTATAAAATGTAATTTGTTACATGCATTCATGCCTAAAAATATTTCTTTTCCTGAATACTGTGCTGAACTAATTGTGCCTTGTGAGCATCATGGTTAATGGGAAATGATTTGTGAAAGGACCGCACTCCTGTTGTCAGATTAGTGGTTTACATGTAAGGGTGTGTGTGTGCTCATGCAAGCAGTAACAATTTGTAATTTCATATTGATCTTTTCACCATCAGAGACTCTAAATCTTACAGTTATAATGCAAAATTGATGGCTTTGAAAGTTAGGCTGTTATATATAAATGTTTCAAATATTGCAGTCGCCTCAATCACACCCAGAACATTTGTCCAGAAATCCTTCTGCTGCAGGAGATTTTGAAATTGTGAGATTTTTATCTTGTTATAATGCTTGTGCAGTTCCACAGGAGTTAAGATGACTTGGCTCTATCAGATTAGTGAAGCAGAGAGATACCTTTTAGATTTCTATGCAGTTTATTGTCTTCACTATTCGTCTTAAAGCACATTGATGAATAATACAGTTGGTATCGAACTTGTGGAAGCTGAAAACTTTGAGACTTATTTAATCAGTTACATAATGCTCTGCCAGATATCAGCAACTTTTGAAAACAAGCATCCTGTTGAGAAAAATTTTGAATATTTGTAGATTTGGACAGCAAAACTGATACTGCACTGGCAGCACTTTGCATCTGTTCCCAACTTTTGAAAGCAGCAGTTTGAAATGTGCCATCTGTAATCACCAACTGCTTAAAAAGAGGATACTGTCTGTTTGCTATTAGCTATTAACATGGATCAAGACATTCAAAAGATCTTTGTGAGCCAAGCTGTGTGAAATTTCTTCAAGTAATACTCCAGTCTTTACTGGGAATGTGCTGTAGGTACAGACTTCATCACCAGTCCCATGCATTACATCCTCTCTTTCCTACAACAAAAACAAAGTAAAATACAGTATTTTCTTTGTTTTGGGTGCCCTGAGAACCTGCTGGATTAGTTAGTGCTCCTTCTCTTTTTAGCGTTTCTTTTTTAGTTACCTTCCCCTGCATTTCTTGCTGGTCTGCTCATTCTTCTTGGGTGATGGCATCACCCAAAGTGTTTGTGTGATCTTGTTTGACCTCTTCTTTCATCGTTGACTAGAAACTCTGCCTCTTTATCTTTGAACAGGGCTGCTGCTGGTGCTATTAAATTGCTGTAGTACTTGTACAGTTGGAAAACAGGCCAAAACAATTTCTCCATAATAGAAAATAAGGCTAATAATGTGAAAAAAATGTGGTCCTTAACAGGAAGTTTCTCTAGAGGTTTAAATTCCTATCTTCTGTAATCAAGGAAGGCCCCCTGAGTTTTTTGGAGACAGAGGTTTGTGAACATCAGTTTACTAGACGTCAGAACTCAGCAGTGAAAGGTATGTTTAGGTCTCCAAGTCACCTTTGTGATTTCACCACTAAGTATTTAATTTTTGCAGAATAAACAAATGTGAAAAATCAGCAGCTTCCCACTGGGGTATACAAGAGCTTTCACCAATAAACTCTTTTAATTTCCTGCATTTTAATGAAAGTACATTCTGTGATGGAGATTTTAAAAATTAGCAAACTATTAAATGGTTGATGCAGTTACAACAGTGGTGGGAATTGATCATTTTGGCTTAACAGAGGTAGGATACCTTTTAAATTCCACCATCTTGTGTAAGACTGTATTTTCAAAATTTTCATTTATATGCAAATATTTTGGAAAGTAATGCATACATGGCCTCTCTGTGGCAAAATTATGTGAATTCTGTGGCCAATGTGGTTTTTTTTCTCCGTAGTTTTAGTTGCTACAGGAATTCATAATAGGTTAGGGAAGAAATAAACTCAAGCTGAAAATTGAAGACGTACATGACAGGGAGACTAAAGTCAAAGGAGTTCATTAGAAAAGACTTTAAGGAGGTCAATATTTACATATTTCCTATTATAAATCTGCAAAAATAACCCACATGCAGAAAAATTTGACTCACACATGAAGATTCACACCATAGAAATATTAGGGCTTAAAAATAAACGCGTGAAACTAGTTTATGTTTGCAGGTAATATCTGATGCTTCATCGCACAGTGTGTGTATGGGAAGTACCTTTTCTCACAGATTAATTCCAATTATATAAAACACAGGTGTATATCTAAATGGATTGCCTTGATTGAATTTTCAAGTGCAGCACAGCAATGCCTGTAGGATGGCAATCAGTAATAGATGGAGTATATGCAAACAAAGATTTATACACCAAGAGATAAACAAAGGGAAAAAGTTGTGCTATGAAGAAATAAGGGAAACTTTAAAGATGATTTTGAAAGGAACTCCAGAGTAATATTATGAGGCTTTTCAATGACTATGAGAAGTCTGGAAAAAGAGTTTTGCTAGCCAGTAAATTCCCTGGACTTTTCATTGGGAGCCTGAGCAGCATAATGTAGTGCTGTGATTGCCTGTCTCTTCATTTTGTAGCCGTTCTTTTAGTTTAGGGTTTCTTTGGGGGGGAGTGGGCATTATTAATAACAGAAAAGTCCTGGAGAAAATCAACATTGTTGTAAAAATCTAGAGAAGGGTGGTTTGCAGTGACTGCTGGGGGAACATGCATCAGATGAGAAAGTATATATTAAAAATCTGGCATGTTCCACCTGGCTATTTTTAACACACTGCAGAAAACGTGCCTGATTCCCCTATCTGCTCACACGTTTCTCTTTGAGCACTAGCTGTCATATTCCTATCTCATGCACCACCCTTTTCAATAGGTTGTCTCTTTTTCTCCTCTTATTACTCCATTATGAAGATTATAAATATATGAAATTGATCTCAAAATAGAATTACCCACTCCTATTAACTCTGCTGACTAAGAGAGGCATGTAAAGCTTTTTATTTTCATGCTGTAATTTTGGATTTGTTCCCATATTTGTAATTGTGGGGCTTTTTTTATTTTAGACTGTTTAAGGTTGGTTGGCTAGTTGTTTGGAGTTTATTTTGTATGAGACTAGTTCTGACTCTGAACATTTCTGGTGAAAAATATTGACAAACACAGAAATAAACAGGTTTGACTTGTTTTTCCTTTTCATTATGCAGAAAATATTTCCTTTTTTTTTTAGACTAACTCAGAGTCCTAGTCTTTAGCTGAGGGACAATGTTTTGGTTTGTTTGTGGTATTTGTTTTTTTCCACAGAAGTGTTTTGGTAAATCGTTTATGAAATAGGCATTTGGGCAAGTAGCAACCGCTGTCAGATAGAAAAGTTATGTTGAATCTGTTTATTATGGGTTGTGGAAAATAGAAGATGTTTGCTTATGTTACAAGTAATAGGTTGAAATGCCCATTGGATAGCTTTCTGTTTTTAGACAAAAACATATTTAATAGCTTCATTCATCATCATATGTGAAATGAAAATAATATCTGTGCTTTTGCAATTCCATTTCAACATTTATAAAACTCAAAGCCGTTGTTTTTATTGCCAAACTGATTTTTTTTAAATAAATGGTAGCACGAGAACTGTTTCTCCTTAGGTAGACTTGGCTCTTTTCTCCATACTAATTAGCTGCTATCGATTAGTAGAGCATACTGAAAATATATAATGTGTCAAAATCTGAGTGAGTCTCATTTATCTATACAAACATTGCTATTTCTTTAATTTTCGTCAAGATTCAGTTTCACTCGAGAAACATTATTATCTGCCTTTAGCTATATCTGCAAATATTTTAAAGCATAAAGTGATAACAAACTCATTAATGTCAATGGAATGGACTTTCTGTTGGCTTGAACAAGATTTAGTTTAGGTGCAGAAAATACAGTTTAGTTTCAGAACATTCCGAAACTATTGAAAAATATCTCATTGTACCAAGATACTGAACTGGGTCGTGACCTGATGGTGTTTTGAAACTATAGAAATGCTGCTCTACCTGGAGTGGAGAAGCACTGCAGAAGGGAGGCTGATTCCAAGTCAGTGACCATCTCCTTGTCCAAGAACGCAGGGCTGTGGTCAGGGAAGGGCAGTGGCTGCTCGCCAGCCTGCGGTAGGACGAGTAGCCCCTTTATGGCTATTAATATACAGGCCCCTTAGAATTGGAGTTTTAAAATTAGATTTTATCTTTAAATTGCTATCCATACCGTAATAATAGTAACAAAATCTCTGCAGTATTACTTTTGCCCTCTATTGTTTTCCATTATTCACTAGTTGAGAGCTAAAAGCTTTGCTGCACTGTAAAGAGCACTTGGTAACTTCTTTGTATTGGATGAATGTTTTACAGTCAAAAAGAATTTACAGAAGTGGTGTTCTGAGTGGATTATTGACCATTGGTCTTCACTGGGAAGGGCAGGATCCATAGACAAGAACCTATATAATGCTGGGGATGTTATGAAACACTTTTCAAATAAGCATAATCTATAAAAGAGTACAGAGCCTCAGAATTATTGTGCGTGTCAGCAATTCTTTAAAATTATTTAAGGAAAAATGTTACACAGCCACCAGCTGAAGTAAGCAGGGACCCCTATTAGTTTAATGTGTATCAGCAACCCAGAAGTGTTCAGTAATTTTAGAAAATCTGACTTTAGGCCAGTCATATTCTGGAAGGTAATGCAGCTTGAGCCAGAATAATGTATTACATACTTTTATTTCCTTTTAATTTTAATTCAATTAAACAATGATGGTTTAAAACAATGAAGATTGAAGTGGAATCATCCAGTGGAATTAGTACGGTTATGTTTCAGTGAAATCACTGTTTTGATTTCAGATCTATGTTAGGCTGCAAATGACAGAACTACAAATTAAAAAACAATTATGTTGAAGTCAAAGATAAGGTGGGATGCTCTCAGTAATGGGACCTCTGAGACAAGAAGTCAGAATGATAGTGTGATGCCCTTCACTGACTGGATTTTAAAATCCATGGGAAAAAGAGACTCTTTCTTTTTGTGGCCTCATGTGCTCCCAGGTCAATAAAGTTGTGATTGCAGTACTTGTGTTCAGGGGATAGTGACCTGAACAGACAAGGAAACCAAAATGAAAACAGTCGTATTGAGGTGTGGCACCACTCCCTCTTACATCTGCAACATTTTCTGTAGACATAATTCTCATCTACACCCAAGATTCCATTGGAGGGATCCTCTTCATCTAGGTCATCCCCAGGGAAATGTTTCTGAGCAGTGTTGCCCTGTGTGGACTCACTGTCTTCAGACGTGGTGGAGCTGAAGGCTGAGATTTAAGTTGGCTACAGCACTTCAACATCCCTTTTACTTGGATAGAACTAAGTGTTTGAGTTGCTGGGGCAGCTTTGACATCTTCAGCTAAAAAGTTCAGAATATTGAGCCTTCTGTTCTACCAGCTCCTGCATGGTACAAGCCCAGACAGAACACAGCACCACTGGACCATCAGAGAGATATCTCCTTTCTGCTTCCAGATACTTCCTAGACTGGTCTTAGAGCATATACCAGAGATCTGATTCAGACAGACTGACTTGGACCATCCTGGACCAGTTCTCAGGTGTGGACAGCTGAAGACAAATGTCCTCTTCCTTCCATACCCAGATTTGGGTGATGACAGGGAATTTGGAGGTGCTGGCTGAGGCAGAGGGAGCCAGCTGGTCACTGGCCTTGAGCTGTAAATGATGTGTGTGCCAGGAGTAAGGCCAGCTGTGCCCTACCTTGAAGAGCCATGGCAAGAGGGAAACAGTGAAGGAGCAGTGGGGTCTGCAGTGTGGGTGACAGTAGAACGGGGTTGGTCTCAGTGGGGGCAGTCTCGTGGGGAAGTTTGTAGGTGACTGAGTAGGCTTAGAAGATCATAACTTCCCATATCTTTTTTTTTTCCCCCCTGAAGATTTGAGGCTAAGAAACACTCTATAAAATGACAAATTATGATGATAGTCTGAAGATTCTTAGGATAATGGTGACTCTTAAAATGCATTATTTTTCCCACAGCTGCATATTTTCTAACAGTCAGACTGCTGAGTGGAGAGACAATACCTATCATCCCATATTTGTGTCAGAACCTGAAAGACAAGTATCTTTTAGCAAAGTTATATATGAAAAACAATAATAAAATTCTTATTTTCCAGGGATTCGAAACTAGGAAGTTAATATTTCATTTCAGTATGTGTGGCAGGCAGATTAAAGATATTCATATCTTGAATTCAGGTACTCATCATAGAGAAATAGCCTTTACGTTGTTCGTTTTTTTGCTGTAAATGACTCAGAATGTGTGATATATTTCAACAAATGCTTTAGTTATGTTTTTCCATTGTGCACTATGTGTTATGGTTAATTGAATATTGCCTCCACTTCCTGATTGATTCTCCTCACTCTCTAAAATCATTTCACTGAGTATTTTATACTCACATTTTGAATTTATATATATGTATGTGTGTATATATATATATAACATTTTGAATTTTCTGGAAATAGCTGAGTTCAACACAACTTTCAGGATGGGGGTAATCTATCTAATTATTGCATGGGAGGAAAAAGGGAAATGTGGTCAAGGGACTTGGAAAGATAGAGATCTAGTCTGTATTTTTCTTATAAAAACTCCTGAGACCATTTGGTTTCTGTGGAGAAAAGAAATCCACGTGGATAAGATAATTTTTTCTTTTGAGTTAGTTCTTTATATTTCTCTGAAGATGCTGCTACCAACATCATCTCTTTGTTGCTTATGTTCATTTGTTGTATAAAATTTTCTTATTTAGCAGCTGTGTACTAGGCAGCTCAGGGATTATAAAGTGAGATTCAGCTTTTAGAAGGGAGACTGATTTATCCCTTTTCTTTTAGAAATCCTGTAGTTTGATGCCAATGTTAACTTTTCATTGTGCATGTTGTTTTCTGGTCTGTCTTTATTCTTAGCTCTAGGAGAATGAATGCATAAATAAAAATCCACTGTTCCTCTGCTGCTCTGCTGCCATTTTAATCCCTATTTATCTCACTCTAGGATGCCAGAGAGGAAATTTAATGTTGAGTATTGGTTCAATAAATGTCAGGGAGGGCAGGCAGTTTATATCCTCTTTCGCAATAAACATTTAGTTCTCCTGACAAAGACAGCATTAGAATATCAGGAGGGAAAAGCTGCTCTAGTGGCCTCTGCTTCTTTCAGCAGCTGAAAACATGAAGTGGTCCTGGTGACCAAGCACACAAACCTGAATCTCCAGAAGTGGTAGATACGCTCTTAGGGATTCAGATGCTCTCCTGATAAAAGTAAATATTCCTAGTTTAAGAAGTAGAACTATGTGAGGGTTGGTCTTGGAAAAGTGCAATTTCCCTCTCGTCCGTAACTGTTTTGTAGGGATAAACATTTAATGAACATACTCTCTTTACACATGTTATTTTTTGTATGATTTGTTTATATTAAAATGAGACGATTACATGTCTTACCACCAGATTAAAGAATGGCACAAGACCTATTAAGCTAAACTTGGTTGTATCACAATGCAAGGTGGTTGTTAGTTAGCGAAAAGCAGAAGTACAGATTTAGAAAACATCATGCAAATTATCTGAGCGTTGTTACCACGTCAGGTGTGTTAGAAAGACGGGTTAAATAATTTACTATGCAGTTATTTGTTTTATGCATAGTTAATATGTGTCCTATGTATTTTACAGTGAGGAAAATAAGGCAAAATGGAAATGAGGGAAGTTTTTCTAAAATTAAATACCTATCAATTAGAAGTACTGAAGTTATATCTCTTGAGTACGAGATAATTACCATGCCTATGATTTCCTTCTGCATTCATCAGGAGACTTTGGAGTAACTATGCTTAATTTCTGAGGGAGCTTTGCTAAGGTGATGAAGTGGTGTAGAGAATAGATATCTGAACAACAGCTGTGATAGTTGGAACAATGTAACAATAAGAGGTTTATAACATTTTTAGAATTAACTATTACATCACATACATAAAAATATAAAATACCTGATGTATAATATGTATAAAAATAGCCATTTTGTATGTGTTGTGTGCACATAATTTCCTATGTGTACATATCATATACTGATACTTTGTTTTATGCTCTTTGCCAATACCAGAAATCCTTACCAATGTGCTTTTCAAATACATGTCATTAAAAATTCTCCTCAGTCTTCCAATTTAATATTTCTCATCTTCACATATCCCCATGACTGATATATTTAAGAGTCTTTCCATTTCATTCAGAGCTTTCTTATGACATTTCTGCTTTTGTTTTAAGCTTATGTTTAAAAACAGGAGAAAAACCCAAAATGAAGACTGCACTTTGAATAGAGGGTAGAATTAGAAGCATGCTTTAGAGACGGAATTTCATCCCTAAGTGTTGTGAGTCTTTTATGCTAAAGCCCTTCTGTTTTAAGGCGTTTCAGCTACTTGCTAATCAAATTAAAAACTACTTAGGGAGTAAGAATTTCAGTCCTTTTCTCCTTGATAAAATGCACAAGGGTAAGCGGACGGCTGACGTGACAAAAACCACTGACAAAACGTATCTTTCAGCCTAGAAGAAGAGGAACAGAGAAAATTTAAAAAAAAATGTCTCTTTAAACTGCTCCAAGGCACTTAACTTCAGACTGGGTGAAATCCCTGACCATCAGTTTATTTGTTTGACTTTGTCAAACACCAAAGCCCCAGTGAGTTTACAACTGGGGTGTGTAGGACTGGTATGTCTCAGTCAGCTTTAGCCTGATTTTAAAAAGGCAAAAAGCATTGGGACCAAGTGGTCAGACAGACAGCAGGCCCGTGGGAAGGGATCTGATGCTCATAATGAAATACAAACTGAAACCTGACATTGCAAGAGCAGGTGTGTCAGGCTGGGAATTACGGACAGCAGCGTCACTTGCAAGACTTGATGCGCAAGTGCTCATCCCTTCAGTGCTGCTCAGCACTGGTGACACCTCAGCTGGGGCACTGCAGTGCCCCACTGCCTGAGCAGGACCTTGGGTGGAGCAGCAAGAGTGGCTCATCCAGAGCACGCCACTCTTGAAGGAAAGACTGATCCAGTGGGAGTTGTCAGCCTGGACACTGGTCTGGAGGAGTGGGAGGACTGGGGTATAGCATCTGAGCATGTCAATACCTCTTGCAAAGAAAAGGTGCTAGAGAAAAGGAGGGGAATGGTGTGACCAGGCATTGGCACAAAGTCAAGTATGGCTATGATTCTGGCTGGAGATTTCTTTCTTGGGCTGTGTTAAGCAGCCTCTGGCAGACTTGCACAGCCAAGCAACTGGTTCCAGTACCTGGATTTAGCTGGGGCAGGAATGACACATCAAAATTGTCCTGAAGAAATGCAAAATTTCAAAGTATGGAGAAGTGTGATGGCTGTGGATTGTGGCTGTTGAGTGCCCTGGGCTGCCACAGGGCTGCAGCCAGGCTGCATCGGGGCTGTGCCTGCAGACTGTGGGTCTGTCTTCTCTCTCTGTATTCACTGGGTGTTCTTGGATCCGGCCCCAAGCTTTCAGCCGGCAGCAGCCATATCCTGGAAGTAACGATCCTGTTAAATAACTATCATGTAAGCATGTCATTCAGGCTGTCAAGAACACGGAGGCCAAGCGTGATCATTTCTTTTCCCCTTCCTCTTTCCCAATTAAAGAGCTTGTTACATCTCTCTGATAGTTTAATCATTGAAAATTGTGGCCATGAATCTTGACGAGATGCAAATGAGGAATGCCATCTGTTGATCGGTGCTGTGCGTTCCCCAGGCTCAGCAGTGAGGGCTGAGATGGGGCTGGGTGTCCTTCATCTATTTCCCTTGCACATGGGAGTAGTCACAGAGGGAATCTGATACAGAGGCTTGGAATGGGTGATCCTTTCTTCACCCTCATAATGAGTTTATTTAAAGGAGCAGAAGGAGAAGTTTCGTTACAGACAGCTACTACAGGACAACCAGGGGATTTGGACCAAACCAACATGGACTTAGGAAAGGCAGGTCCTGCTTGACTAATCTGAGCTCCTTCCATGATGGGGTGACTGGCTTAGTTGATGGGGGAAAGGTGGTGGATGTCATCTACCTGGACTTTAGTAAAGCCTTTGACACTGTTTCTCACAACATTCTCATGAAGAAACAAGCTGCTTGTGGCTTGAACAGGTGACTCTTTGCTGGGCAAAATCTGTCTGGAAGGCTAAGCCCAAAGAGTGGAGGTGAATGGAGTTACATCCAGTTGGTGGCCAGTCGTAAGTGTGAACCCCATGGCTCAGTACTGGGGCCAACTGTCGTTTTAGAGATCTTTATCAATGATGTGGACAAAGGGATCGAGTGCACCCTTGGTCAGTTCACAGATGACTCCAAGTTGTGTGGGAGTGTTGATCTGTTGGACGGCAGACGGCTCTGCAGAGGAACTTGGACAGGCTGGGTCAATGGGCCAAGGCCAATTGTATGATGTAACCGAGCAAACAGTGACAGAACAGGAGGAGATGGCCTCAGGTCGCAACAGAGGAGGCTTAGATTGGATATTAGGAAAAATCTGTTCATCAAGAGGTTTGTCAAGCATTGGAACAGGCTGCCCAGGGAAGTGGAGAAGTCACCGGCCCTGGAGGTACTTGTGTAGATGTGGCACTGAGGGGCATGGTTTAGCAGAGGACTTGGCTGTGCTGCGTTAGTGGTTGGATTCCATGATCTTAAAGGTCTTTTCCAGCCTAAAAAATTCTATAATTGTCCCATGGTCTGAAGAAAAATGCACATGTGAAAATTCCTGTCTGTTCTTCACTGTTGTAACTAATTCAGCTGAAGGTGCTCTCTCTGTTTCCTGCTCCCCTGCCCAGCACAGCACACAGGTATCCTTGCAAAGGGAGGTAGACACCTTAGTTACAAATTTAGCATCTGCTGCTCTGAGTCGGAGCAGTGGCCCATCTAGACTCTGTATAAAAGTGGCCTGTAATAGACGGTTGGCAGCACAGGCAGTGGGCATGTGAAGAGGTGCACTCTCAGCACCTGCTGCTTTGCAGTTTCAAAATTCCTGGAGCCAAGAGCTGCACCAGAGGTGGAGGTAACCTTTGTGAATGTGCCTCCTCCTGTCTTGAAAGCAGATCTTTTGATTTCCACTCATTCTTTGAAAGTGAGTTACTACTTTAATGTGCTTTGTGTGGAGAAGGTGGTTTTTTTGTGGTGTTGTTTTTTTGTTTTTTTTTTTTAAACTGCAGGCTGATAACATCATTTGGCTCTGTCTGCTTCTTGAATTGTGAATAATCATTTCCTATTCACCTTTTCCAGGCTGTTTAAAATTTTAGAGCAGTTATTCTACATCCCCTCAGTCATCTCTTTTTCCAGCTGAAAAGCTGCAGTCTATTTAGTCTCTTCTCATGTGGAGGAGTCATTTGACTGACACAGCTGACTTGTTTCAACTTTCTTTACTGAAAAGTCAGTGTACTGGAACCATTTTAGGTCATTAAGAAATTTAGAAACTACCATGTTTTATTTGAAATTACTTAAAGTATTGTACTGTACTACCAAAAAGGTTGCAGAAATGGTATAAAATCCTAATTTGCTGCTTTCCTCCTGCCTCACTCATCCCGCCAAAAAAACCCCAAACCCAAAGAGAGACCCATGTATAGTAATTCAAAAGGAAGTTTTATGTATAGTAATTTCCTGTGAGGATGTCTATTCTATCAGTTCTGTTCCTTCCTTTTGACAGATTCACATTTGACGTTTAGCAGAAGTTGTTGCTGCAGGTTGAAGCAGAATAGAACACCTCAATTTCATAGTAAATTCTTGTGGCTGAAGCAGCATTAACTATGGTCTACCAAAATAGGAGCACTAAAATATCTATTATCTATTATGTGGCGATGATTGTTGCTTTGGGGGCCCTATTCTGGTCCAGTCCCAGGCTCAGAGCAGGCTTGACCTTGAGGTCAGCTCTGAACTTGAAAGATGGATCTGCTTTCTCATGGCACTGGCCCACCAGTTTATTGACTATATTACAAGTATAACTAATAATGTCTTTTATTTTGGGTTGTATTTGCTTTTTTCCTGATTTTGAAGTTTAAAAAAAAAGAGAGTTGTCTTTTCCTGCTTGAATAATACCTTTTTTAGTCTGTGATTTTTGAAGTGCATTTATATACATCAATGTACAAAGAACTATTTTAACTAGTTTTAAACTTTAATATATATTCCTTATTTTAATACTTTGACTCCTCACCACCATTGATTTAAATCTTGAGAGCAGCAAGATATCAGCTCTATATCTGAGTTTATAGGGGTCCCTCAGGATTTATTTTATGAGTCTTTTCAACACAGACCTTTCAGGTAGATTCATTTCTGCTCTGCCTTTACTGTCTACCTTGGAGAGAATTTTTGACCAGCTCTTAGGGTGTAGTAACCACATAGCTGCTGTTTTCTGCATTTTCTTCTGGTAATAAAGTAAAGCAAAGGAAACCCACCTGTCCTGTTTTTCCTGAGCTAAAGAGCCAGCAGGTTTTACGCTCCCTTTCTGTGTACCATGGACTCCTATTAGGTCTGGCTCGAGGTCTCTGTCATGCTTTGTTGCAGCTTATTGCCACTGCAGAAATTGATTCCTTGTGTCTCCAGGAGAATTTGTTTTGAAGTTTCAGAGCAACAAACCTGCTATGTATGCTAGCATGCATTTTTGATTTGGTGCTCCTCTTTTTTGACCCCCTCGGCAATTTGATTCTCCTTTGTGTGAATGACGCTGCCGAGATACCACGTCAAATAGTTTCCTGTCTAGGCTGAGAACTGAGCAGAAGGAATTAAGTTTATTAGCTAGCACCCTTAGGTTTTTTAGAAACTGGGTTTTCACAGCATTCCATGTGGGAAAAGTCCCTAGACCCACGTTTACTGTGGTAGACACGGAGTACAAAGTGCAGATCTACTGATAAAAGATTCATTCTGTGAGGACAGAGTTGTCTTTTGCTGCCCTTCCTCAGTTAAAATAAACACCATTCTGTTACAGTGTAGAATATGGCCAACTGTGATATAATTTAAATTGCTAATTGGAAAAATGCTAAATTGAACATGGTTTCTGGTTAATAATTTTTGTGATCTGGTCTCACATAGCTCCTAAGTGTCTTGTAAAACAGGATTTCTGTGCAGAATAGCTGTTTGTGTTCCTTTGGAAGCTGAAATTCTACTAATACTAAATGCACGTAGTAAATAATGGCTTACGAAGATGCCAGAACCCTGGTATCAAAAAGACCAGCTGTATTTGAAACACTTAGACTAAATGATACTTAGGAGCTTATATAAGCTTCTTTTTCTCTTATTTTGATAAATTGGCTTTGCTGTCAGTTAAACTGTGGAAACTTGGACAAGGGAGTTTCTTGAATTCATTAACTTAAAGAACAGTATTGTTTTTTTTTTTTTAGGATTAAAGTCAGTTCATGGAACAGAAGTCCCCTGCAAAACAACAGATGCAAATGACAAAGCATCAGAGATGCTTTCAGTGGGCATTTCAGTGGGCTTTTTTTCCATATGTACTGAGATAGTGGATCTCTCTAATATATGTCCAGACTGATAAGGCACACATTATAGCTATTCTGCCCTGAAGTTTGATACCAGAAAGATTATTTCTCCCTCAGTATACAATAAATAAAGAGTAAATTCATGACCGTGGACTTAAGGTGATGTAAAAGTTGAACTCAATAAACATCTTAAAGCTTGGCTATTTATCTGGATCTCTTTGGTTTGTTTTTCTTGGAGGTATACGGATATTTTGCTTTGACCAAAATATAGGGTTTAAGTCTATCATTCTGCCATTGTTCCCCTTTTAGCCTTCTACCTAAATTAGCTGTTTACTTAAGAAAAGGCACACTGCTTTTTCTAAGCAAGTTTCATTCTGCATGCATTATCTTCCATCAGTTGACGTTTTCACCCCTATTTTGTGCCATGAATGGTGGCCTGCTGGCACTCTGCTGGTACTGCAGAGACAGCCCATTGTTCAGTGTTTAAGTCTGTAGACCACGAAATAGACCAACAAAGTCTAGAGATTTTGATTATGCACCATTTACACAAAATATTCAGGTCAGCATTGTGCCAGATGACTGAAGGTATTATTTTTAATGACGTGGGGAGGTGAGATATGATCTGTCACTGACACAGTGCTAAAGAATAAGTAGGCTTCTTTTCATTCAGTGTGATATTATTCCCCAAAGAGTTGTGTTTCTGTAAATGCAAGATATACATTTTTGCTAATAAAACTGGAGACAGTCGTAGTAACTAGTAACATGTCAACATGTCAATATACTTGGAGCTATCCAAACTTTTTGAAAAAAAGCAAGGTGAATAGAAGTGTTTTGTTCTTCTTTGGTTCATTTTGGGGTTTTTTGCTTAATTTTAAATTGAAACAGTTTGTTTTAAAACAAGTCATTATCCCTGCATTTTTTGCCATACAGCACAACATGAGAGAAAACCAAACAGAACATAAACATACCTGATATGATTCATTTTCTTTTTCAGATACAAGAACAAGATACAAGGCAAACTAACAGTATTTCGTAGAATGGCATTTATTTCTTCACAGTGCGACTTTTAAATGTCACTATTCTTTTAAATTCAGTTGAAACCAAAGAATCGAATTTACTTTTTCATTATTATTTTTGCATTAGACTGTGAGAATTTACAGCTTGTTTATTCTCTTGGTCCTCTCAGCTCTTCAGTCTGTGAATTATATTAGAGCTGTTGAGGTTGTATAATGTTCCAGGCAGACACAGTTTTCTTTGTATGTCACATACAATGCATTTTCTGTACTTCTCCTTATTCTTGCTGTAATTACCAGGAAAATTTCCATGAAATGGGATTTTATTTTATAAGAATTTAACCCACTTGTGCTGCTAAATCCCATTATAGTGAGAGCTTAAATGTCAGGGGCATAAGTAGCAGGAGGAGATGAAATCTTATGAAGAAAGCATTCCATTGAAAATGAACCTAATATATGTCCGACAGATTTGAAAATTATCTACACAGGTGAAATATTGTACCCTTACGTCTAAAAAGTTTGCAGTTTCCTTCAGGATTGTTCACAAGGAGTTTTTGTTCTCTTTTATTAGCACAGTTTATGAGGAAACAATGTTCAGAAAATGTTTATTGCAATATTAGAAAGAACCCATTCATTCTTATCTTTATTTGTTCAGTATGTAATTTCCACTGAAAATTATTTTATTAAAATTGATATTAGCTCCAAGTGTATTTATACCTCCCATTACATCTAAGGTTGCAAGTCATCATTGTAATGTGACTGTAGGATAAAAAAATGGAAGAAAGGTAATCATCTGGCTAATTAACATATGAAAATATGTGCACTTTTTATGTCCCTTTGTGATTTACATCCTTGTATTTCAGCATTGTCCATAAAGAACTCCAAGTTCTCTCTATCACATTTATTTTCTTATGCTGGGCTACAAGTTTGAGGATATTCTTATGCCAGCATAGCACTGACAGTTTTGGTTGATGGATAGATAGCTTCTCAATTAACCTCAAACCACATTGCTACATAATGGCTACAAAGTCAGTTTATGAATAGTCTAGAATGCCTTTACCTGCTTTTTTGGAAAACTCATTGTCAGGAGTTGAGAGAAAAATTACATTTATATAACATTAGCCCCTGCTTAGTCTTTGGGTATAGTGTAGTGATGGAGATGTGTTGATCTTATTCCCTTAAATAAAAACTTCCAGATTGGTAGAAATCAATAATAAGAATATTTTACTGAGCCAGAGTGTTGCTCTCTGGGTCTTGGTTGTCTTTTTTGTTTGTTTGTTTTTGTTGGTTTTGGTTTTGTTTTCTTTTGTTTTAATTACATTTTTTTATTGCATTTTGGTTTTCCCTTCCTCATTTTTAACTTTGTAAATCAAACTTTTAAGAATCCAAAAGAGTTTGGAATTTTTTTCCAGGGAACTCTAAAGCAGTAGGCATAAACAAATGCTGAGGTCAGAGACTTTACTCTTTAATGTGTTGCACATCTTATAATTAAGGTTGCCTGTTACGATTACTTACAGTGTTCCAATTAAGATCACTTGTTTCCATGACTTTCTCATTGCTCTGATCTGGCATCCACCGTGTTGTTTGTGGAAGCCTGTCAGCTGCCTTGCTGAGATCTAACTTCCCATTGCTCAGAGTGACTTAAAAGTTGTCCTGGGGTGGTATTTTGCAAAAACCGCGGTTACTTGAACAGCACAGTGAAAGTATTGTTTGTATCTTTAAAACAGGAGATTGTGCACAGTGGAAGAGCATAGAATGTGTTAGTGCTGAAGAGTTCTATATTCTCTGCTTAAATTATCTGTCCATTAAGATAATTCTGTGCACAGATTCTTCCCCCCACTGTCTCCCCTGCCTCTCCCACCTTCCCATCAGAGTGTCTAAGTTCCTAACAACTAGTAATGTCCTAAAGTTCACCGCCTGAGAGATTCCTCCCTCTTTAGTGGGGAATTAAGGGACAGAGACAGCAAAGGACTCAAGCGAAATGAATCATGTAGAGCACAGCTGTAGTTTATGGATTTGGACTGCCTTTTCAATCCCAGACCGGCATTT
Source organism: Pseudotriccus pelzelni (assembly GCA_035584735.1). Lineage (NCBI taxonomy): Eukaryota > Metazoa > Chordata > Aves > Passeriformes > Tyrannidae > Pseudotriccus > Pseudotriccus pelzelni. The sequence goes on along the minus strand of JAWMRA010000162.1, from coordinate 7,723,041 downwards.
TTTCCCAGCACAAAGAGGCTTGTGGTCACTACAAACAGGATTTTCACAGGACTGCCATATGCTATGGAGTACTTCCTGCACTGAAGTGCTCAGCGTCTTCAGAATTGAGTACGTTTATAAAGTCATGAATATATTCAGGGACTCTTATGCTACTTATGTTTCATCTGAGAAGTGGTAGAGAGCAATATTGCTATTTCCATTTTTAGAGTACCTTCAGTGAGGTTACGCTGAAAAGGTCACCTATGTATTCCTGAGGTGCCTTGTGCCAAGAAATAGGGTCTCTAGGCACTACCACAAAAACAAATAGTATTTCCTAATTATAACAGAAATCAAGGATTGTTGGAGGTGGGGTATGAGTCACAAGTCTCTAAAGTACAGTAGATATTACTTAACATTTGCTCTGCAGAAGCACTTAGAAGCATTTATAGGATGGTTCTCTTCACTAGAATAGACACTTCACAGAATTTGAGTGAACAACTGTCCTATTTCACATCAATAAACTCAACGGAAAAAAACCCAAAACAGTCTACACCTTCTGCACAATACAGGTCCGTTAAATTTCCATTTATCAAGGACAGATTTGCATTCTATTTGTAGCCATTTTCTTTCCTGAATATGTTTTAAGAGTATTAGGGTGTTTTTCAGCGGTATAGCTGTGAGGATGTGGTGCAGCTGACATGTTTGTCCATGTTTCTGATGCTGTGAACATCAGCCAGGCAGCTTTTTAACAATCTCTTCTCATCTGTAGCTGCAATATTAGCAGCTAGTGTTGAAGAATTATTCCCATTCTAGCAGCAACTATCTTCTTCTTCAATTTACTCCTAAGGCCCCTAGGTCCTTGCAGTGCCATTTTTTTTCCTCCGTTTTTTTTTTTTTTTTTTAATTTGAAATTTATTAGGCTTATGCTCATTGTTTGTGTTTGTAACATGATGGTGTTCAATCCAGACTCATGTCTCTACCCTGAAATTAGTCTGAGTTCTTTAGTCATAAAAGAATCTCAAATTAGTATGGAGCTGGCGTTGATTTTTATTCTCTGGAGATACAATTCACACCAATTTGTTGCATTATGCTCTTCCTGACAGTGTGAATTTCTCCATTTCAAATGTTATTCTTTAGAGTTAAGTGCAAAAATATCAACTTTCTCAGACACATATTTGATTCTTGCCTCACTGCCCTTGTAGTCCAGAAAGGTGTTTGTAACTAGAAACATTTCAGACTTCATGTACACATATAGTTGGTGTGCAGAGTAAATATTCCCCTTTCGAAAAAAAGCTTCTTTTTCTTTTTTTTTTCCCCTGATTTGAGAAATAAGAATTGTTTTACTGTGACATGTACCTATTGTTAGGGTGAGCTCAGGAGCTCATCTGTCTTTTTATTTGGGGATGTGATGTTTCTCACAGTGATGAGCAAGAAATGAAACCTCTTTTGACAGGAGAGGCAATACTTCTCATCAGGAACTTTATCACTCTTGATAATGCAATGCTTTAATCTCTCCAGATTGAATAAGAATATATTTTTTTAATATATATAAGAATATATATTTTTTCCCCAAAGTTCTTGTGAGATTTGGTCATTATTGCTTTTGTGATCAGCATAAATCTCACCCTCAAAGTGTAGTTAAGTTGAATTTTATCCATTTGAATGAGAGCAGCAGTACAATGAAATACTCTCACCCTTCTAACAGTGCCTGCCTTTGTACCCAAGACCCGTCGATTAGCTCAGTTGGTTAGAGCCTGGTACTAATAACATCGAGGTTGGGGTTTCACTCCCTGTATGGGCCATTCACTTAAGAGTTGGACTTTATGATCCTTGTGGGTCCCTACCAACTCAGAATATTCTGTGATATTCTATGATCTAATTTGGACTGTGACAATACAAATATTCAGCTGGAGTTAGAAGTCTTCTTCTGAAGAAATGGTATGAAGCAAATTCTGATGCTTAAGACTTTTACTTACAAAAGTTCCTGGCTACTCAGAACTTACATAAAGTGCTTTTCATAGGATTGGGGTGAAACTGAAAAGTTGAGTGTCTATTTGAACTTCTCACAAGTAGGGCCTTACAGATCTGCATGATCTTGTGCCTGGGACAAAAATCTCTTGTTAGGTGTATACGTGTCTTGGGGGAGAGGGGATTCCCTGATCTGCATTTGTGTGTCTGTATTTACATGCTTGCAAAGTTCATCCCATACTTAGTTCAAAATAATGTGCTTTGCATTTACATGGAGATTTTCAACAAAACATCTCAGAGCATTAAAAAACTACAAAGGAACTACTAGGAATGAGCAGCACTATGTGCAACACTAGACATGTAGGACAATATTCTGATGTCAGCTTTTTCATCAAGTTGTTGCCATTAAATTAAATTGTCAGGGTTCTTTTTTTGAAGAATGTCATGCTGGAAAAATAAACAAGTTGTTTTAATATTTGTTAAATCAAGACTCTTATTTAAAATGATTTATTACTTTAAAAAAATACTTTTACAAACTTCGGAAAGTTGGGAGGGGAAAGTTGAAATTAAATTTTCATGTGCGATAATAAAGTAATTTAATCAAGGCTCTGGGTTATGCAGAGCACCAAGGGAGGTAATTAAAGTGATGTGGGGTAGGAATAGAATGTACTCCCAACAAAAGCTTTGCTTCCAGTGTCTATAACTTTCTCTTTACTATTTTAATCTTCCAGGAGCCCTTTCATAAGTAAATTATTATTCATTTATTTGATGATGTACATTTGGAAAAGAGCTAATTCCTTTTGATTTAAAAGAAATGTCTGGAACATGTATTTTGTAAACAGAAATATTTTATTTATTGTTTTATATTAAGAAATATATATTCTGTCATTTTCTGATCTGGCGGTTAAGCAGAAAGAAACTACAAATTTAAGCCTAAGCAGTTTGATGCATGTTATGCACAGTAAAAACTCTCCTAACACATCCTCTTAAAAATTACTCAATGAATAATGTCAAATCCCTTCACTTATTTTATATTTGCTGCAGTAAAGTAGTAAAGCATTAAGACCTATCATTCAACTATGTGAAGGATAATTTTAGATAAATATAACTTTCTGAACATTTGGTGGCAAATATGGGTAGTAAAATTCTGCTGACGGTTATTTATCAGTAAGAATCTTTGCTTGCAAGAATTTGCTAAAGATCTTGACAACTAATAGAGACCCTTCAGCAGTAAAGCAGTAAATTTGAACTTCTAGCATAGTAAAGATTAACTTGAAGTTAAAAAACACATCTTCTCTTTCTGCTGGTGCCCTACATGACCTCTGCAGGACAAATCATCCTTTTTTAATATACCTAAAGTTTATAAGCATAAGAAAGCATCCTAAGACTCAATAGAGTGGAAAGAATCTTTGCCTTTCTGTTTATTTATATCCTTATGCTTTTTCTTCTGCTTGCTTTCTCTTACTTTTCCCAGCTCTTGCCTTGACTATTGTGACTTTGAGCAAAGAAATCTCAAACACATTTTGAACCTCATAAATACTAATAATCATTGTTTTCATGTAATGCGGATGTTTTTGATCCACACAGACATGGCTCATAGACAGGCTCTGCCTGTTCTGAGATTAGTAAAGCTTGGCCAGGAAAGGAAAACTTAAAATGTTACCAGTGTTTGAGCTTCCTCTCCTGTCAGAATGAAGCTGGTAATCCATCACGTGAAGGGAAAGGTGATATCAAAATAAATAATTTTTGTGCCATACATTAAAAAGTAATAGCTTCAGCCATGAATATGTGTAAATCTTTTTGAGTTTCACATTTCAGGAGCAACAGAAGTGCTAAATATTAATTTTAAATCTGTATATGTAATAGATACCACAAAATCCTTCTTCCTGAACTGACAAACAAGGGCTTTTGTTTATTGCTAAGAAAAATGTGATGTTTTATCTTTAGAAGACCTACATTTGAAATGGTTTGGTTTCATTTCTTACGTGCTTGAGGCAGAATGTGTACTGACCGTTGGAAAGGGAAATGTTTCATGGCGGTTTAAAGCCTCATTCGAAGAAACAAATTAAAAAGTCTGGTCCACCACATTTTTGTGGTGGAATTGTTCTTAAAGTTCTCAGGTTACAAACAAAGTGGTGTTGGTTAGCGAAATTTCATGCCAGGAAATTTTTAAAGCACGAGCACTGGTTAAATATAAGGTAAAACTTTCAAAGAGCAAATACTGACTTGCTATTACCTATCAAGAGTTATTCTAGGGTTCTTAAATGGAACCTAGCAGGTGAGAACACCTTATGTGGAGTTTAAAAATTGTGCATTATATTATACTTTCATTAAGGATAATATGGAGTATAATAATGTATAGGAGTAATGATGTAGAGAAGTAATACAGAGAAAATTCTGGTGAGCTTTTCCCCAAAAGAAGCACTTACTTTTATTACAGAGCCACCAGTAGTGAAACCTATTCTTTCCTCTCTCCAGGATCATTGATGATATATTATTACAGTTTTCAATCATAAATATGGGTCAAAAAAACTGTAATTTTTTTTTATCTTGCAATTTGTTTTTTTCTCCTTGAAGTTCTTACAGCCTAATGAGACACTAGCGCTAGAAATTCAAATCTGGCAAGAGATGCTAAATAAACAAATACACAAATGACAAGGAGAAGATGAAAAAGAGGACATTTAAAATAGCTTAATTTTTGCTTAACTCTTTTGAAGCCTTTACTAAAATCTTTTTTCATAAAGAAAAGAATATTAATAGTAGTTTGTGCTGTAATGAATGACTGGAATATCATTGCAAAAAAACCTGGAGCTACAGGAGTGAAATCCTGACCCAGTTAAAGTTTTTCATGGGGTTTTTACTGTCCCTCTTTAAACTCATGGCTTAACCCAGTCTTGTCATCTATTTCTGCAGCTACCCCAGTTTTATTTTTCAGCCTTTTGAAGGAGTACTGATATGATTATGAAGTTTATATTGAGTCCAAAATTTGTTACAGAAGAAGAGACTAAGGAGAGACCTCATTGCAGTTACAAGTTTCTTATGAGGGGAAAAGGAAGGGCAGACACTCATCTCTGTGGGAACCAGTGAGAGGACCCCAGGGAATGGCCTGAAGTTGTGTCAAAGGAGGCTTCTATTGGGTATTAGGAAAAGATTCTTCTCCCAGAGGGTGGTTGGGCACTGGAACCAATCCTGCCAGAGTTCAAGAAGTGTTTGGACAGTGCTCTCAGGCACATGGTGTGATTCTTGTGGCTGTCCTGGGCAGGGCTGGAGTTGGACTTTGGTGGATCTCTGTGGGTCCCTTCCAGCTCAGGATATTCTGTGATGCTCTGACAGTTACCTTGATGTCTTCCCTCTTTTCTAATGGAGTACATCAGCCAGTGTTACGCTATGACTGAGCTCAGCACAAACGGAGGTGGGAAAGGAAGGGATTTATTTCACTTTCCAAAGCCCTGTTTTAAGCTGCTTGGTGGACTTCTATCGTGATTTTGATTTATGCATTTGTTGAGCCAAGTCAAAGGCAGAACTGTACTGAAGCACCACCTCCAAGTGTTTTCCAGTCTCTCCCTCTGTGTATAACACAGGCATTATTGGTCCTTTTAAAATAAAGCTGTGTTTCAGAGAAAAGAAAACGTTTTAATACTTTTCTAAATGCAGAGTTTTGACTTCTCTCTCATTTCAAAAGAACATTTTATCAAAAGGAGAAAAGCAGCAATGTTTTAAGACACAAACAAAAACTCTTGCTGTGAATGACTTCCGTCAGTTGACCTAAAATTGAATTTTCCATTATTTAAAAAAAGTTTTGTCAGAAAAACTGTTGTTAAGACTGTTTCAATTAAGTAGAAATGCGTTTTTATGCATTTTTTAAACTTGTCTCCAAACAAACAAACAAAAACCCTGCTGTTATTAATTGAGCTCTAAGCAAAGGTATTTAAACACAAGAAATTACAGCAGCCTTGCATGTAAGACTTATGTGTTCATGCATAAAAACCAGATTTTACATCAATCACAAAAAACTGTGTTTTTGTGAAAGGACAAACATATTCAAGTGTCACATAAGTAAAACATTTAATGTTCCTGATCATATGTAACACAATCCCTTCTCTGTTTTCCTCAGCAAATCTTTTCTGAAAAGACAGGTGATCGTTAAGTAGTACGAAGGAAAAATTCTGCTGTTAAATTATAATAGGAATTAATGGGGTAGCTTTTTTATTTTTCTTTTACAATTACTCTTGAAATTAGCAAACAAATAAAAACCTCCTGAGTTCTCTTACAAGAGATTTATTACTCATTAAGATTTCTTCTATAACAGTGTCCTGAAGTGGAAACATCAGTATATTCAATTGATGTATTAGCCAGTTATTTTATGGACACATTACATGAGAAAACTATTGTATTAAAGAGATGTCACAAGTTGTGGTCAAAGATATCTTTCAAAATTTTAGCATAGAGCTTGTGAGATGCTCAAATATTTACTTTCTTGCTGGCAGGAAGAGATAATGCAGCAAGCTGTTAATGGTATGAGAGAAATTGTGCTGTCATACAGCATCGCTAATCCAGCTTTGCAAGACGGCATTTTCTTTTGAGGCTTGTAGTATCAGGTAGACTTTAAATGTTAATAGCACCATTATCTATGGATATGATTCACTTTTATTTGTTTTGTAATAGGAATTAAAAAAAATAGTGCTCTAATCCAAATAGACCTTTGGAGGCAACTATTTTGGAATCCTGCTGGCTTTACGGAAATGGTCTTTCCTTGAGAGAAACTTTCCTTGGAGAGAAACTGCAGAAAGGCTGTAATGTGGCAGGGAAGGATATGTCTTGAGGGACACAAAAAGAAATCAAGTTGCACAGCTTCCTTCGTAACCCTTGTTGTGTAACCACTTTTAGTGGAATTTTAATGTTGAAGCCTTTTCTTAAGGCTCCTTATTTTTAGCCTTTTAGCACTAAAATATTTGTTCCTTAGTTTTGGTTAGTATATATATTGTGTTATTTGCAACCATATTACTTATTTTTTTTCCACTAGACTGTTGCATTTTTTATAGGTGTTTAATGTTATATTCTTCAGTGGATGTATTTAAAGTTAGCAAATATACAGTCTTTAAATTATACAGTATGGTACTTCAAATCAGTATTTAATAATGGGTTTATGTTTTTATATGTTTATAGCTTAGATTTTCATATTTCATATGTATCTTTATGTTTTCTGCTGTACTAACACATAAATATGTAAAATCCGGAATTTCAGTTAAAAAGCAGATTCTAGTTCAGGAAAGTACCTAAGTGTGCATTTAGCTGAAAAGGAACAGACATATCCTCGGGAAAAGGACTGAGGGATAACTAACTCACAATTAATTATGATTAATTAAGAACTTTGCTGAATCAAGGGCATGGCTGGCAGTTCTGGTGTGGTTCAGGCAGAAATACATTTCTTCTCTATGCTTTGCAGTGCAAGCAGTCACAAGAAATGAGTTATAGTGAGATTTCCATTGTGTGACTCATAGCGCAGTTGTTTCTTAATAGTGTGATTCACTCCCATGAAAACATTGGGTAATGAAAAGCTGTCTACTTTGTGAAATCACAAATTGGACGGCTTTTTTGTTTGGTTTATTATTTTTTTCTTTTTTTTATTGTATCTTCACTTCAACAACCAGCTCTCAGTATTCGAATACTGCTCACAGATTTTTCTACTGTGCATTTCATAAATATGCAAATATCTGTTCTAAATGGTCTTTATGTTTTGTTGCTGATTTTGAGAGGCCATTTGGCCTCTTCATTGAAAGTTCCTCTAAAATGTCTCTGGTGGTTTGACTTCTGCTTGCCTTCTGTTAGCACTCCTCCCTTAGTCTTTACTGGGTCTGTAACTTAGGAGCTGCAGTGCAGAGCCAGAGGTCCTGTCATTAAAAGTGGAAAAAGAGAAGAGGCATAATGGAAAAGAGTTTGAGAGAACTATGCTCATTTCTTCTACTACCAACAGAAAAGCTGGAAGGATGATTGCAGGTGCTGTTTCTGAGAGAAGTGTATTACAAGTCCCTGCGTTTCCCCTCCATGACAGCAGTGACATTGGCAAAGCAGGCTTTGGAATCACTGCCACTTCAGTGCTTTGGGCAATCTGCAGCTTTCCTCATCCATGGACATGGCTGAGGAGCTGAACCCCCTTCACCACTCCACCAGTTGGTTGTTGGACTGGTCATGGCTTGCTGACTTGACAGTCTTGGTTGGAGCATCTCTGAGCTATAATAAACAAGGCATGGACAAAAGAAATCTACAGAATTGTGGCCTTCTCTAAACTTATCAACTAGGTTTCTTGTGTAATAACAGAAAGACAACTTCAGAGAGTTATTCATTATACTTTTCTTTAATACCCCAAGTTATTCTGGAGCTGTACATCTATTTCTATTGACTCGGCTTTCTAGTGAGCTGCTTGGATGATGCGCCTGGTTGTACATACCTAAAGTGAGCTAAGTCTCTTAGGAGTGCACAAGAAGGAAATACTTTAATTCTTCTAATGCTAGAAAAAATTGTTGTTGAAAATAAAACGTTGCTCATTACCCCATTTAGCTTTATTGCCTAAATGAAAAGTCGTTAGGTGGTGCTGAGGGCTATAAGAGTTTCTGTAAGGGACTGTGACTTGCCCACCTAATGATATGTGGTATTTGGGTTGACAGTAATGGTCATTTCATGAAAATTGTTTATAAAAAGCAAAGTATTGGAATCATAGTATCTTAGACATTAAATAGGACTTCATGAAATGCATAAAAAACCTAATTACGCTTCAAGAAAATATCCTTGGCTTCAGAAGAGGTTTAATATTATGAGTTGTGATATTTTCCTAACTAGCCTTTTCTGAAGTTCCCTCTTGCTGTTCAAATGAAAGGACATTATTTTCTGTGAGCTAAAGAACTGGGCAGTTAAGACCAAAAGGCATTTACACTGTCATTCAAGCTGAATGTCATATGCTATTTTAAAGCAAATGTTTATGGGTCAGAAATTGGCACTTAAATATAACTACTTTTAGGGCCTTTTGGAAGGAGTGGTAGAAGAGTTAAGGAAATAACACCAAAAAAAAGGCCCTGAACAAAACAAAGGAAAAGAAACCTAGCAATTTCTGCTGGTGGATATGTTGTTCTTCATATGTCCAACACTGACTGTCTCTGACTTTGGAAACATACTCCATCTTCCTGTCTTTGCCTGTGTCCTCAGTTCCACTATTACTGCTCTACATTTCCTATCACACTGCAGAAGTGTGGAATCATTTCAGGATGCCCACGGAATTCTGTTTGTCTAGCAAGAAACTTATTTCATGAAGGGACAGCACAGGAGTTTGGAAGCTGTGCTACCCAGTAGTGTAAATGTCCATCCTGTCTCAAAGACTTCAGCTTGTTTTCCAAAATACTTTTTCAACAACAGTAGAGGTTGTTGCTCCAGGCATGATGATGTTAATAGGAGAGGATTTTCAGCAACACTATGGCAATGGAGACAGAAGGAATTCGGTTTTGGGCACTGACTTTTACTGTGTCAGCATTGACTGGACAGAGTGGAATAACTGGGATAGTGTTTGAAGTAAATTTTGAATACACACTGTGCCTTCTGAAACCAATGAACTTGGTCCGGCTCTATCTGTGAACTGCAAAGATCTCAAGTACCAGAGCATGCAGATACAGTGCTGGAGGGTCACAGAAAATACTGTACAAAGATGATTTCAGTTTTGTCTGTAAAACGGATAAGCCACAGGTCCCACCTAGTCCTATCAAGGTGCATTCATATCAAGAGGCTACTGAGCTTTTCCTTGTATGACTTAAAAATGCATTAAAATGTAGATATTTAATCACACTAAATGACTTGATATAATTTCAGACAGCAAACAGTTTTTGTTAACAATAAATACAGAGATTGGGATAAAAGCGAGAACTCACACTTAGAGGAACATTTTTGTATAAAGATCTTAATGTTGGACTACAGAGAGCCACTTCCTGCTGTAGTAAAACAATAAAGGCTAACCTTTTATTGTTTGTAGGTTAATTTTCAATTTTTCATGTCAAACTCAAGTTACTATTTTGTCTTATTTTTTTCTTTTTCCTCTGATAATGTGAGAGACATGCTGTTATATTCTTCAGCAGTTAGTACTTTTTTCTTATCTCTCTCTCTAGTCTCTAAATGAGATAAAAGTCTGTGCTGCAGAAACAGCTTTACAATTTGAATTTTGGTTCTGTTTATCTTTCCCTACACCTTCTTCAAGAGGAAAAAGAAAATTTTCTCTTGCCACAGCAATTAGCAGAAAGTAATAGAGCTCTAAAATGTAAAACAGAACACTATATAAACCACTATTATACAGAAACATCAGAGTGCTGCTGTTCACTCCTGCCACTACTACAGGCGTCCAAATATTACCCTGCAGTGTTTATCTGTTTAGTCTCTAATTTGTTATAATGGTGCAATGGAGTAAAAGTTCAAATCAGAGATACTGAAATAACAAAGAGGAACTGAAGAATGTTTAGAGAATACTGAAAAAAGAGCAAATGACTTCATAATACTAGAATGTAGTTTGGGGCATATTTTTCTCTTGTGAAGGGATCTGAGGGAATGGCCTGAAGTTGTGTCAGGGCAGGTTTAGGTTGGATATTAGAAAAAAGGTTTTTCACACAGAGGGTGGTTGGGTGCTGGAACAGACTCCCCAGGGAAGTGGTCACAGCACCAAGCCTGACAGAGTATTAGAAGCATTTGGATGACACTCTCAGGCACATGGTGTGACTCTTGGGGATGGTCCTGTGTAGGGCTAAGAGTTGGACTTGTAGGACCCATCCAACTCAGTATATTCTGTCATTCTGCAAATAAGTATATGTATGTGTGTGTATATATGTATGTGTGTGTATATATGTGTGAATATATATATATATGTAAACAGATAATTTCCATATTCATTTATATTTCTGAGTCATCAAGCTCCAGATTTTCCAAGGTCTTGCAGTTGCAGTAATGCATCAGTTTCAGAGCAGCAAGCATACAGGTGGTAAATATTAACCCTTTTGTAGGGTATAAACATCCACAGACCTATTCAAAAGTTGCAGACCAACAGGTCTAAGTGATTACTGTAACAGTGTCACGTAAATTTTGCCCACTTCCACTTGATTCATCCAAACAAAAAAGTTTCAGGTTTTCAGCACTATTTTTTTAAACCTTTTCCACAATTCAGCTGTTAGTGATCCTGGAGAGTTCTGCCATTATACGCTGTATCAAAACTTCCTTCCCATTCTGTCGCTTTTACGTATCAGATAATACCTTTGCGTACATAGTTAATTGTGGGATACTTGGTTTTTCTTTAAAGCCCATTGGCAAGTCCTGGAGGGACTGTGAGCTTTGGATCAGCTCTGGAGCCATTCAAGCGTGAATTGGCTATGGGTATATGCTGCCAAGTCTGCAGGACAACACAAAAGGTCTGTTTTCATTTCCTGCCGTGAGTAAATTCTCAGGGAATTTGTGCATTCCTATTGCAAAGAAAGACTTGTTCAGTCTGTATTTCAATATGTAAAACTCCACCTCTAGAGGATTTTTTAGGTGTTCTTGATTTTTCTCTCTAAAGTCTTGCTTTTTCTCTCTAAAGTCTTTCTTTTCAATAATACTTATGAGCAATCTTTTCATGAGAATAATATTTTAGCACTGGATTTGACTGTTGTGTTATCGAAAGATCCTTTACTACAGATGTCAGCTCTTATTCTGAAAATCTCTTTGCACGTATATAGCTTTAAATGAATGCTCTTGAAGGAGCTGCTATTGGAACATCCAGAGCAGAAAATAGCCAAACCCCACTGAAAAAGAAGACTGCCAATTCATTTCTGAATGCAGACCTTGTAGCTGAGGAAGCTCAAAAGAAGAGTTGATTCTGATAATTAAGCCCTCTTTCAAAATGAAGTATTTGGACTTGATGATTTTAAAGGTCTTTTCTAATCTTAATGATTTTATAGCAGTTGGGTAAATGCTGAGGAGTACTTTGGAAGGGGGGAAGGAGGGGATAATGAAACAATACTTCCATCCCTTAACAGGATTTTTCACCCGTTATTACTAATTGTTGCAAATGTCATGGGTTGAGTTGGTTACTTGGTAAAAGCAAGGTATTTTATTAAACATCCTGGATTTGACCAAGCTGGTAGTAGGATTGCGCTTTAGGTGCAGGGTGCAAGTTCCAATCAGAGACAGGCAGAGCAATTATCTCTTCTAAGTCAAAGCTGACAGTTCTCAGACCTGTGGTGGAAGACAGAACTGTCTTTCTGTTGGTTGTTTTGAGGTGTTGGAGATAATATCCTTCGTGAAAATAAGAGACATTTCATTTTCTTTCAGTGGGAAATGGAAGCAAACTCTGAAGCATTTGTTTGGGAAAAGTAGTTTTTCAGCCATTGCAGCAGTGTTTGAAGCTTTTCATCCTCAGGTTGTGTCTGGATGGTCTTGGCTGGTTTAGACAGCATTTAACACACATGTATGTCCGAGGAGGTGGGAATCACAGGCAAACCTTACTGCTGCTTAGAAGTTCACACCATGACACTCATTTTCCTTGTGCAGGATCTGAAGTTACGATCCATTTCCCTGCATAGGTAGGTCGTAGTCTCAGAGTTTTACCAAGATCCAGATTCACTGGTATTCAGGCAGTGCCTGAATTTTGCAGGAAAATTTTAACCCCCAAAATAATAAATGGGTTTCTAAATACATTACACTTTACCCATGAGAAATCATGTGCAACTGCCTGCAGAGGATCTCTGTGCCTGCAAGCAGTTGAGTTTCATGTATTTTCATGATTCACAGTCCTCTTTTCTTCAGTCTAGTCTTTGTTTTTGCTGTGCTCAGCCTGCTGATCAGAAAGGACCTTGGCTGTTCTGTGGCTTTTCAGACTTCTGTGTCTCATGATTCTTGTGATCAACTTTCAGATGGTGAGATAAAAGTACATACAGTATATATAGAGAGAATTTATAAGGCAAATAATAGCAGGAGTTAGATATTTTTAACTTTTGTGCATACAAATTTCCAGACTGCTTCAGTTGTTAAAGCTGTAGATTCTTTTTTAATATTGAGTATAATTTGTCTGTAGTTACATTTGAAATGAGAACTTTGTACCCCAAAGCATGCATCTATATCTTGTGTATTTCTGTGGGGTTTGCCTTAATAGCTTCTGAGCCCTTAGAAACAGTAAATTTTGTGCATACAGCACCTTTATGATCCAAGGAAGCATTTATATTTATACTTGGCCAACCAAGTATTTGAATATTGAATCACCTGTTAAAGGTTAGAAATAAAATCTCAGGAGGTCAAGGAATTTAAAATAATATGTATTAAACTCAGGGGAGTTGCTTATTTTTACAAAGTTATACTTTGCTTAAACAGACAAATATTCACAGTAAAAATACTTCAAGCTACTACTTCTATATTCATGACTTTAAAATTTTTTTTGGTAGAGGAGGTAGATGACTTCTGACTTCAAGGTGTCCAAATTATTCCACACTTTGTATCAGAATTAGCATAATGGTAGGACAAGGGCAGTTAACCATTCACTAATCCTTCCACTGTTTGTTCTCCTTAATGCTTATAAAATCTCTGTTAAAAGATTGAACTTTGTATATATTTGAAGAATTTGTATCAATAATTACTTTTTCTGAATCTTGTCAGTAACATCGTTAAAAAAGAACCCAAAACATCCAAAAGCCCCTATATATATACATATATATATATATATATTCTTAAATATCTAATTATTGGTTAACTAGTTATAGATAAATTATTTTATCTTATTACCTGACGTGAATATCAGGATTGATCCATGGTATATAACTCTCTAAATCCCCACTTAATTGTTTTCTATTTTTCTATTTTAGAACTAGTAATACTTTGGATTTTCCTGGGCTTTTTGGGATTTTTTTTATGAATTGAAATTACTGGTTTGAATTGCCCATCAGTTAACTCTTTTAAGACTGTTTTGGTTTTTTTTGGGTTTTTTTTTTTTTTTCAGTAATAAATAATACTGAAATATTCATATATATATATTTATATGTATTTTCTGAGCTACTGTCATCTACTAGATGATAATTCCCCATTTTTATCTATTAGAATTCCTGAGGATAGACTACTTTGAAAACATTGCCAAACCAGTGCATCCCACTCAGCTTTAGGGGGGTAATGTGTGTAGAGTGTGTTTGGGTTACAGGAGATTTAGATGCACTACCAGAAGAGAAATTGAATAGCAGTTTTGTAAAACAGTTTTTAAAAGGGTGAATTTGTAATATCAAGTAAACTGAGGAGCTTTTCAATTTATTTGAATGAGTAAATGAATACGGGGGAGAGAGAGAAATCTTAGAATTATCCTCAGGTATGAATCACTTGATGTCTTGTAAAGACTTTTCTTCAGTTATCTCACTGTGGCTGGCTGTCAGTCAGTCAGTTTGCTTAAGGACCTGAAAGAGGCTTGAGGTTGCATTGTGGTGGCAAAGGGGTACATTTGCCTTTCTGCTGTTATTGGCTGTCCCTGGTAATCTTCATTTGTATCGAGTAGACATTTTTGTGACAAAGCAACTGATTGTTGTATTGATTAGGATTGGATGTACAGAAGAAAGCTTGGACTGTTACTACCATGGGTAGTAGCTCACACTTTACATAAGGATCACCAAGTCTCAAAAAAACTGTTAACAATCTCTAGCGGGGGAAAAAAGAGGTTAGCAGTTGGCTCAGATTTTTGCTAAGAGTGGAGAGCAACTTAGTTTCCAATCATAGTAATTGTAAAGCCAAGACTTGTGCAGTGATAGGCTGATCTGAGCTGGAGATATCTAAAACTCTGGACAGAAAAGAAAAGCCTCTACTTGGAGCAGAGGTGTCGCCACCTCAGGTTTTTGAAGGGAAAAGATTTATTTCTCCCAAACACTGTGAGGAGGGAAAAGCCAAACAGAAAGAGGAGGAACTGTGTGAAAACACACCAGAAATCTCAGATTGTCTTATTCAGGTTTTGGGGAAGAGGGTGATAAGAAATGTCAAAGGGTGTTCTGAATTTTTTGCTTGAATATCACCACCACATGCAATGAGAGTATGTAAATACATGAATCCTGGTGTGGTGGCTTTTGTCCTTCTGCAGTCCCCAGGCACCTTGAAGGATCATTGTTTTAACTGCTGCATTGGAAAACATTCTTTCCCCCAAGGGATTTAAAGGCTTTACAAATTAGTGTAAAAATACAGAGTATATGAGGGAGAACAAAACAAATATTAGAGCTAGTTAGAAAATGATCAGAAATGTTTAACGCTTCCAACAAACAATTTTATTTTGAGGAAAAAATGTCTCAGCTGCTGGGGCTCTTGCTCACCTCTTGCTGTCTGTTTCCACTCCCTCTTGTTTTTTTTAGGGCAGAGGTGAAGAAAGATTACTAAAGGAAAATTGAGAAAAGTGATATTTTTCCACTATGAAAAGAAATTCAAGAATGCAGGGGATTTGAGTTACCATTTCAACCTTTTACAGAATTTTGTAGATAAACAATATGTTTGGACAAAATTGTGAGCTGGATTTTGCCATTTAAGATAAAACCATATTTATTTCAATTCTAATGCATACTGATACACACATTTGTAAAGGATGAGTAAGCAAAATAAATGTCAACCTCCCTGTTACTGGTTTGCAGTTGGAAGTTTGTCACTGGTATAATGGTAGAAGAGTTAGAAGGGATTTGAAGGATTAGAAGATCCTGGTTTTACCTTTACAAAATGTATGTATGTCATGCATTTATATGCAAATGAGAAAATTCTGCTGTGTGACAAAAGGAGAAAATTGTGTTGGTGCTTTCTGTTTTGAAGAGGCATTTGATTTATCATATTTACTGCAGTATATTGTTTCAGCTAATGCCATACCTACTTAAAAAGGTATAAAGTCCTTTCAAATTTCTTTACAATGCTTGTGGTCAGCCTTGCATGAAATGGCCATTTGTTCTTCCCATATTAAAGCTTGTGCTTTCATGTAGTTCTGAGAATTTCCTATTACTGTAAATTAATTTCACTTCATTAAATGGTTGGGTCACAGGCAAAGGAATAATAGCAGTCAGAGACACAGGAGATTACTAGTTTGAATAATTGTAAATTGGCACCCATCGTTTTCTCTCTAATACTGGAAAGGAGCTGCTGGCTGTCAAAGCCATCTGATTAATCAAAAAAGCCTATAAATGTGAACTTTAAAGTTAGAAAAGATAAAATTATTATCTATACAAACAGCATTTTACAGTGTGGAACAACAGATTCTAGTCCCTGTGGGAGACACAATGGTAAAGATTCAGTTTTCTGTGTTACTTTGCTGTTGTTTCAGGTCACTTGTGATTATTCAGAGCCATCGACTCAGCAGTCAAACATTATGCATAGAGGGCTCAGTTGTGAAGAGATGACTCTAGAGCGTGAAAAGTTTATTGTTTAGATATTAATTTGTCCTCTCATGTAAACCATTATTTCTTCTGCCAGGATGATTATGATAAGGTCTACTAAAAAGAGAAAACTTGCTTTTTTCACGTTCTTTTTTTTTTTTTTTTAAGTCTGGCCCAACTGAAAACAATGGAAGACCTACTAATTTCAGTAGATTTCTGATCAAAACACTAATATCTAAAGAAAGCTGAGGGGAATAATTTTGCCAGGATCCACCTCCCCTTTTACTGAATAGAAAGAATGAAGAAGCATTGGAGAACATCCTCAATGCAGGTGTTTCAGAAAGGGCTATAAAACTACCCTTGGAGAAGCAAACTGGAAACTACATGGTCAGAGGGGCTGCATATACAGTATAGCAGCTACAGGGATCTGCAAACAAGCTAGCCAAGCCCCTCAGAGCTTTTGGAATTGCAGTGGATATTCCTCCAGCATTTCCTCTGCAACCTTACACAGGGCATGGAGGGCCATTCCTGCTGCTCTCTTCTTAGCCAGCCCCGCTGACATCTCTCTGCTTAAACAAGGGTAAAAATTTCAATTATTGCTCTTTCGGCACCAAACACTCCTGATATCAAGTCTGTCTCCTCAGCCTGGAGTTGTATGTGGCACAAAGGATTTCAGCATTGCAGTCCTGTCTGGGAGAGGGAGGGAAGATGTATTTCTGTGACGGGTCTTCTGGAAGCACTCCGGTGGTGGCAACACATTGTCAGCTCTGTCAGAGGGTGAAGGTTGAGGCGAAGATGGCAGGTCTTGCTTTGCTCTCAAAATACCACATGGTATTCACTGTGTGCCTTTGACACACTCCGATGGAAGGAGTGGAGATGCTTTGTTCTGATTTTCTCCTTTTACCCATGCCTGTCATTAGATTACTCAGTAAGAAAACTTGTTGGAAAGATTGATCAGTAATTTATCATTGTTTCTATCTTATCCAGACCGTACATGATGTATATCATGTAACTAAGGGTAGTGTAATTACTGAGATAAAGGATAATTCTGCAAACATTTATGTATGTAAATTCAACAGGGAAATTTGTATCAGCCCAATTAGTCATACATTTTAAATCCTATTGACTCAAAAAGTATGGTACTGAAAAAGTACAGCCATTTTTTGATTTGCTGTCACTTTACTTAAAACATTGAAGGAACTTTGATTTTTGCATCAGACAGGTGCTTCTAACATCTTTATTTTTTTTCTAGGCACCTTATTTTCTGTGGTAGTAATTCAAGCAGCGATAAGAACAAGACATCTCAGTTTATTTCGGTTATTACCACAATTATTCATTTGAGACAGGTTGTGAGCCTTCCCTGGCAATAGGATGGAATAGCAAAGCTTAAGACTGTATGTGGTGGTTTCCCAAGCTGCACAGGCATGTAGCTCAAAAGTAGAACTTGAGAAACAATTAGTGTATTGAGCATTTAATAATCAGTTACTAAATGAAAGAGAAAGTTCAAGTTTTTTTTTAATTGATAATGCTCAGTATTCACAGGCAAGGATTCAGGCCCATGTGAAGCCTGGAAAAGCCGTATGATGTCCTAGTTGATTTTAAATTACAGGAATAAATGTTTAAAATCCATCCTGATATTATGGACTTTGGTTGCTCTTAATCCACCATGGGTCATAGCAATGGAATTTCAAATGAGAACAGTGTAAAAGTGCCAGATAGTTGTTTCGGTTGTTTTTTGTTGTTACTGGATTGGAGTTTTTTTGAACAAGTGTAATTTTTCAGACAAATTTATGACCCTTTAAAGGTGTACCCCGTGGTAGAGGGTGTTTGGAAGATTATGGATGTGTGTATGCATAGCTTTTACACAAATAAGTTTCTGTGGTTATGCTAAATGAGAATCAAGAATTGCAATGGCTGTTTGCTCCTGTTTACTGAGGCCAAGAAACGTCCTCCCCATTTTTTTATTGGATAGGTAGATGAGGTAGAAAATAAATCAGCTTGGTTTTTGAAAGCTGGTGAAGGCTCGTTCTGCTTGGTGGTTTCTCCCAGCACAGTTTCAAGAGAGGGTGAGAGCTGATGAATCCTGCCAGTGGCTCCATCCCCAGCATAGAGGCAGAGGTCTCTGAGCAAGAAGGCCCAAGTATGAACAGGTGTTGGAATAACCAAAACTGAACAAATAAAAATTTATTTTGGAAGTTAGTCTTTTTGAGTATACCTTACAGAACCTAATACACCTTATTTAGCCAAGACCCAGAAAACAAGAGACATATGGTTCAAAATTCCAGGTTATCTTTCATTTTAAAAAGAGCGGGAGAACCAATGCTGTAGGGTTTTCACACAGCTGTGGTAGACTTTTCAATCTGTCTGGTGAGACAAGGGAATAAAGGTGGTATAGAGAGAGAGGAAGAGTTTTATGTTTGTAGAATTTTATCTACAGGCTGGGTGCAAACAGTTCCATTTGTCTCCAGGTTTGGAACAGAGTAAATAGCTGGTGAGGGTTCCAGAATAAAGACTAGCAGTGTGCTTGTAATTAATTTGGGATATAAATCTTTCTCTGGAATAGGGAGCATGGAGTAGCTAAGGGAAAGCAAAATAATGGTATAGGAGTGTGCTGCAGTCTTCTCACTTGACTGATAGCTTTTCTGTTTCAGCTGCGCAGCACGGACAGGTGAGTAATGTCTTGTGCTTGTTGAGAGGGACAGGAAGGAGTCAGCTGACAGAGAGACAGCCAAGACACAGATTTTGGAGAGAATTGCTGAATAGACTTAATGAAAAGAAACAAGGAACAATGGGAGGTGAGGGAAGGTGATGTTTGAGCATGGTACCAGGCTGCTGTGAGAGGCAATTTGCACAGAGCTCAGCCGTGTGGTATCTCATCTGACACAGCTAACTGAAGTGGTGAAATGTGCTCTCAAAGACAAGGCAGTAGTAAGTCTAGCAGGGGGGAATGGCTTCTTGCCACTGGCCCAGGATATGTCGCCCCGGATGGGAAAGCCATCTCTCTCCCAGAAGCCAACAAATGATGACAGAAAAATTTACATATTCAAATGGTTTGAAAAGGACCACCCTCCTCTGTTTTCTTTTTCCTAAAGCCACAGAAGAGAATGAATGCACGACATAAGTAGCACAGAAACAAACTGTGTGCTCTAGTAATTTATATTGGATTTCCAGGTAAATGTATACTTTGACCAATAAATCTTATATAGCCAAATTTAAAAACCAATGGCCAAAACATGTACAGACATTTTTTACTTGTTAGCACAGCTACTAATACAGTCCTGCTGTTCTTTATGATGCAAATCCCTGAACAGTTGCAACAGTGGTTTGCCTACCTGTGTCAGTCCTAGATTTGCAACATTTTATGCATGAATATTTGTATAAATATCTATCAAAATGCACATATATACTGTGGAGTTACTTATTCCTGTATATCAAACTTGAGAAAATTTGCTGATATTTTCCCAGGAATATTATGATAAATTCAGGAGTCAATTTTTCTGTGTCCCCATCCAGTGTGGTGAGAACTCAACTTTGTTTAAAATACCCATTATGCTTGTAGCATACCCTTTATGCTTTGCATGTTGCTGCTCTCTTCCTCTCATTTTCCTTTTTTCTTTTTTCTGTTTTCTGTGCCTGTCCCCAGGCAGCTGCGTGGGGGGGTGTGTGTATATATATATATATGTATATATATGTGGGAATATATCCATACAAATGTGCTTGTACACAAACACGTGTATATCTACCCAGAGAAGGAGTAGAAATGGATAATGGATTGACAGTTCTGGCTGTGAGCCTCAGATTCATGAAGGAGAGATCCTTCTGCCACCTTCCAGCATTCAATTAATAAACTATCAAACCACAGGCTTAGAAGCAGCTGCAGGCATGACGCAGTGGGATAGAATTTGCAAGTGCAAACTTGCAGTGATATTCTTATAAGCTAAGGTTTTGTTTTCAGTTGGAATGTTGTAAGGGAGAAAGTGGTAAAAGACACAGGTGTATGTGCATAGACAGGAGTACACATCTTTAAAGTGCTTTTCAGCAGAGATACCAAAAGAGACAATGGTAAGAATGCATTTTTGGGAAGGGCCTCTGGGATATTGACAGTGTATCTCCAAGTGTGCGCTGCCTTTTCCCTCTGGCGCAGAAACCAGCAGGTTCAGCCACGTCCTTTGCTGTGATGAACCCTTCTACTGAAGCCAAAACAGAATCCAGATTTTTAAAGCAAGGAAACTTTTGAAGGTCTTGAACAAGGATGAGTGACTTGAGCTCCTTGTTCTGTCATGTGTTGTGGCTGATGTTTATCATGCACTTGATCAGTCTGCCTTAATTTCCAATTGCAAAAAAGGTCTCATCATACTGTATGTATTTTTTCCTATTCATTTCTATTGAAAACTCTTTCTGTATCATCTTAGTTCTTACCAGTGAGGATGGTACCAGCCTGATTTGAACACCCCTCCCCAGAATTCTGTCCTGCTTACTCCCGTTGAGAAAGCAGAGCCTCAGATTTCTTTGCTTAGCTTTGGTGTGTACCTGTTTGTAAGAGATATAATTTTTAAGGAACTGTTAACTGAGTTACTTTACTAAAACATATGGACTACCTGGCTCTTAATAGTCTTCTAAATCCATCAGTTTTGTAGGATTTGAAGCAATATTTGAGAGATAAAAGACTCCTGAGGATGAAATCTTGTCCCCCTGATTTGAATGGAGTTGATATTCATACCATATTACTTTATTAAGTCTTGAATCGTATTTATTTTTGTGCAAGTTCTTCAGAGCTGAAGTAATCAGTCTTCTTTTCTCATCCCTAAATTCAGAATATAGCAATTCAGCTACATAAATAAATAGACTTTGAAAAATGAGTTTTTCTTTGGCAGTCAAGCTTTAGTAAATAATGAAGATTATGGTAGGCAATCTTTATCACAATGGTAAAGGATTACTGCTTTTGTACTTAATGCCTTAAAAAATTAGAACACCTTAATCTTTTAAAAACAATTTGGATTTGAAAAAACAAGTGGCATTGAAGCTGACAAGATGCTTGCCAAGTTCCAGGAGATGCAATTTACAACATCTGAGATATTAAACCTTGAATGCCTGAGCTCCTAATAGAAATGAGGACTTAAGGTATTAACTCTTTCAGCTCTGCTGTGGCCTCTAATATATAAAGTGCATATTTTCATATTTGCCTTGCTCATAAAGCCCAGGAGGCTGCTGTGTCTCTGTACTGTGTCAGGGGTAGAAGATATGAAATTACCTCCTGGATTGCTCGCTGCTGTCCCCTGAGAACAGAAGCCACCATGAGGAATAAATATATATTCCACACTTTCATAAACTAATCATACAGTTTCCTGAAATGGAACTGTGTGTATTTTGGCCTGCCACTACTGTTGTGAGGTGAATATGGAATCTCCCCATAATACTTAGAAGCCTTTCTATTCTTGGCCAGAATATATCTGTGATCCTGCAAGTATCCATATGTCTTTGTGCTAGTGTGGCCCTGTGAGCTTAGCGGTTGGGATGTCTTCTTTTTATCCTCCCGAGGTACTTAATATAGTACTTGAAATGCAGCAGACATATTGTTTTATGATTCTGCTACTAAACTGTTCAAACTTAAACTCTACTCTCAGCATGCTAGTGACTACAGGAATCTCTCTCTGTGTTGATATTCATGCGTTTTCTCTCTAATGACAACATTTCAACTGATACGAATATACATATATGCATATATATATATGTATATTAGCACCTAATTGTTCATGGGTGTGAAAATTGCTAGATCACAGACAATGAAGCTGAAATAGCACCTCTGGTGTTTTTCAAATTGATGAAGTTTCAAATAATAGATTTTTTTTTTGTAGTTATCTGAGTGCATGACCTTATTTTTCATAGCAGTGAATTTCAGCATAATTATCTGGTTTCAGAATTCATCATCTTTTTAAATGCTCTCTAAATACCTCTGTATTTATCATTCTTCCTAGTTTTCTGTCATAGTTAATTCCTTTAACAGTTTTTGTCAGATTCATTGCTGCTAATATTAAATAAGCAACTGAAGCTCTCAGGTTCCACAGGGAGTAATTGTTGTGTGAATAGGGTAAATTGAAAAGCTCAAAATCTAAGCAGGCAGAGGAAATTTGGAAATTCTTTAAGGTCCTCTGTTGTGAAGCTATGAACCTTGACTGTACTTAGCTTCATTTAACTAATTATTACACTTTCTTACAAGATCTGTTGTTGTTATTTTTTCACTCTGGCTTCAAGATTTTAAAATTTATTAAGTGAACACCACACCTGCAGAATATTTTAGTAGGTAAGGGTTATTCTTGTATATCCAACTTTGACTGTAGGGCTGCTATCCCAAGTCTTTCTTTCCTTTGTAAAACTTCCCTTGCATTATACATATTCATTCTGTTTTACTATGATGTCCCTGTTTATTTCTTTGTTGTCTTTTATCCTACTGTGTAAGTATCATTTTTTTTCTGACTGTAATGTCATTATATTTATATTCATCTTATTGCTGTTTTTGCATCTTGCACTCTCTAGACATGGCTGTTAGTATATCTTCATTAAAAATTTTTAATAGTCTCACAAATTAACAGCTTTAGAGACTGTGAGCCCTCTGTGCTTTTTAATATTTAATTTTTCTTTTAGTAGTTTCAGACTCCCTCAAGGCCAGCACTGAAAGTCTTATCTGAAAGAATCACCAAAGAAATGTTCATTTTAATGAAAATACTTTTCACTGGTTACATTTAGTGACCATTTCTTTTTACCACAAGTCTTTTATCTGTTCCTCTTCAATAGCTGCATCCTACTTTACTTTGCACCAGACATCTATCTCACTTATACATAAATATTACTTTATCTGGCAGTAACTTTACAACGCACATGTCCTAAGTAAAGGAAGACTTTTTGTTTTCTTCTTCTTTCTTTATTATTTCTTTTCTGCCTCAAGGCCATATTTCTTGTCCTAGCTTGCTGACCTCTTCCTTCTGTGCTCTCTGACAGGCCAGTTAATTTGCCCCTCATGCTGTTCAGTAGTTCCTGGGACTATGTGAATCTCCAAACTTCTTAATTTTATTTTTACTTCATCTGGTTTGTGGTTGCCTCCTACCTCTCCTGTCCGCTTTCCCCTCTTCATTCATGTTTTTTAATTTTCTATGTGTTGTCCTCATTGACCATAGGTATCAGCCCTTTGATTTTACCTTCCTCTGGGCTTGCTGATTTCTTCTGGTTTCTTTATTTGTCTGTCTCTTTGCTCTATGCAGCACCTCTGTTTCTCTTTGCGGCTGCCTTGCCCTGTTAACAACTCTTTTTCTTCTTGTATTTAATCCTTCCTCTGTCTTGTCTTTGTGCCTACATGGTTCAGGTCTTTTTGTTTGCAGGTATTTACAACTTACATCAAGCCAAATTAGTATTTTTATCATTTCTCCTGTGCGTTTTTTAAAAAAAAAAAGGTGAATTTCTTCCATGTCTCCAGATGCATCTTTAGTCCTTAGTTCTTTTCTCCCATGCTTTCTGTCAGGTGATTATATTTCCATTATATTTCCATCAGGTAACTCTACTGCTTTTATTCAGTTTTTTTTAAATAGTAACATTTCTTGTTATACTTTTTGAGTTTTCTGTAAAAACAGATGTAACCCCGATTTAAAAATGTCCATTCTGATGCCATGTTTTATTCCTCCTCTCTTTATCATTACCTTTGCACAAACATTACATCTCTCAAACTTCTGTTTTGACACCCTCTGCTTATTGGCTTTCCAAGATGTTGTCTTTCTAATTTTTTTCTTAGATAAAACTTTTTTTTTGGTTTCACAATTAACTGCTGCTCAGTCATAGTTAAAGATGCCTGTGTTATGTGTTCAAATGCATGGCCTTTGTCTCACTCAAAAGTTTAGCGTAATTTCTGCATACATGGAAACCTCTCCAGACCACAGACTTTATGAATAAAGCTACCATCAACTAATAGATGATTCTTGTTTCCATCTCCCATAGATTTTCCCTCAAGGAGGATGGATCACATGCCAAATTCCATGTTCTGCATTCTCTATTGTATTGTTACACAACAGGTTGCTGTCACTTTATCTTCAGAAAAAGAAATTAACACTTGATGGATGCTTTTGTATATTAGCTTGAAATCTGAATCCACTGAACATTTAAAACAACTTTTGTTTTCTAGTCATAGTTTGTCACAAACTTAAAACTGTGTTCATTCTATAATATGTGGGGACTGTTCTCCTCCTCTAAGCAGATCGTTAGAGTTTTACAACATAGACCAGTGTGCCTCTATATAAATTGTCCTGCATAAATGATATACCATATAGTGTACTTCATTTTTTGTCAGTGAGGTGCAGGCTACTTTAATTAGATGTAATAGAAATTGTATGAATCCTTTCATACCTACATGGATGGAATGATAGAATTCAGTGCTAAGGGCAGTATATCACCAGCCAAACAAGCTCAGATTTTAAAATTAAAAGCCTACTAGTTTAACTTTTTCTTTTTCTCTTGATTTGTAGAGAAACTCAGGTACATGAAAATTCTAACACAAGTCTGGGTTTTGTCTAAATCCTACCTCAGAAACAATGGGAAAAAAACCGTAGAACTTCAAGTGCTAAAAATTATTTAGTTTCAAGAACAGAATCAAAGCATAGTCTGTAATGAATGCAGGTTTCCCTCGAGTCAGAAGATAAGCTGTTCCTCCAGACAGTGTGGAAAGGTTCATTCTCAAAAACCCATTTGTCTAAAACTTTGCAAACACTATGTGAGCTTGTGTTAGTTAGATGAAGGAGAAAATGTTTCAAAGGACCAAATAGGTTTTGGTTTTGTTGGCTTTTTTTTAAAAATTACTAACTTTGCCATACTCTTCTGAATAACTGTGTGCAAGCCTTTGGGAAAAGTAAGTGTGTTTTCCAGTGAAATCTGCTCATGTCCCATTACTAAAATATATATTTTTAATATCATTCTTGCTGCCAAAAGTAAAGCTGATGCAGACTGGCAGTAATGAGATCACCATGGGGGTTCCAGTGCACCTCTGCAAACTTTGAGAAAGTATAGGTGCAAAACATCATGGGAATGAGCTCATATGGTGAATATTTGAACATCTGCTTGGAGGAAAAATCTGTGAACAGAAAGTAAATTTGTTTGTGCCTGCTTCCCACGGGCATGAGCTGTACATGTACACCGTGCTGGGGGCCTGCTGCCTCTGCATAACCTTCCTTAGCCTGTAAGGCTTTGCGTGGAGTCGTTAAGACAGGACATCCTGAGGGAGAGCTAGCCCCTTCCATTGCTACCGTTGCTGCTCCCCATGGTTTTCCTTCCTCCTAAAGGACAGAAAGAGTTATTGCTTGGCAAATACACAGCAGGCAAGTATCCTCAGGCAGTGTAAAGAACAGCAAATACATTTTCCTCTTGGCAAAGCTGATCGGGCAGAATCTTGTGGTTTGAAGATGGTTAAGGTGATCTTTAAGGTGTTCGTTAGAGCTCACACAGCCTGTGGCATGTTTGTGCATGTAAAATACCCTGTGACTGACAAGAAGGTTCTCAGACCAGTAAGGATTTTGCTTTATTTATGTCTTTAATTTGCAATTTAAAATAAGAGTGCTGTAGGCAGAAAAGGACCGCTTTGAAAGACTTTATGTTTCAGGCTGACTAGTGTCATCTTTCCTTTAAAACCAGACACAACTTTTAAAAAAGCTAAGAGAAGAGATAGCATGTGTATCAATGGATGAAAAGATGGATACTGGACAGGATAACCTTTGATGTTGACATACCTTTCCAAGTTGATAGACTTTAAAACCCCATAACCTACATAAAATAGCAGCCTCTCATTGTGATTTGCTATTTTATGTTAGAGGCACTGAATCAGCATTAAAACTGTAAGTTCCTCAAATTCAACATGGTCTCCTCACCCTGTAGCTGGTTCTTTCAGTTCAGAGTTTGTGATAGATGATCCTGGGAGTTCAGCTATCATGCTGTCAAGACAAAGCATATGTCTTTTCATAGGTGAAATTAGCAATGTGTAAGCTGTGTGCATGATGGAAAGATAAGGAATTTACATCTTCCTTTAATGATATAGTTGCCATCTGCTGTTTATACCTACAAAAATCAAACTTTGGAAAGCTCTGTGCAAACTCTGTAAAGGTATCTTGAACTTGCAGTGGAAACTGAAGTCGGAGCTTAAGCTATTGTTCTGAGCAGAGCTGAGAGAGCACAGTGTATGACACTGGTGATATACACGGGGACACGTTATATCCTGACTGTGGAATGGCTGCTCATTATGAGAATAGAAACCAATCATCCATGCTGGAAATAGGCTTGTCTACCCAGGGTCTATGCCTGTAAAAGCGTTTTCAGCCTTCAGACCAGTGTCCACTCAACTCGCCGTAGGCATTACAAACTGAAGACTTAAACTATTAAATTGTTTCAGTGGCAATTTCTTCTCTTAATAGGAAACAGCAAACCAACCAAACAAGACCCAAGCTCTAAGAGCTGACCAGTTCTGATGAATTTTAATTCATTCTCTGGAGTTTGACTCTTTCGGGTGTATGTTTCTTAACAAAGCAATACAAAACTGTCTCTAAAAACCCGAGGCTTTTTAATAGAATATAGATGTACAAAGCTGTTATTTTCAAGAAGAAATTCAGCGTTAAGGAGCAAAATCTAGTTATTCTTCTCAAAGATTTCACTGGGTCTTCAAATTCAACTCAATATGTGGCTATGGTAAAATTTTAAGTACCATATTTCTGAGAGGTTTAGTTCTTTAGTTAACATTAGATTTATGTCTTTACGGAAATGTTGCTTTCTGACAGCTGTGCAATTATCCAGTGTCACTACTGTGCCATGTAGTTAAATGGTCAACAGTTACCATGTTTATAAACAGTGTGTGACATTTGAGCTTTGAAAAGCAAATTCTTACTGAATGCTCTTGGAAGAGTTCCATGTACGGTATTTTTGTGCCTCATTCAGCGGAATATGCACTAAATGGAATGGCAACAGAGATTGACTGTAATAAGCATTACATATAAAATGGGAATCAGATTAAACAGAAATCCCAATGCATTACATTGAAATGATTAAGGTTAGAACAATAGGCAATGCCACATATATTACAGTAGTGACTCAAGAACATTACAGCTGTGTAGCCAGGAGAAGTTGCAGTCCATAGTTCCTCTCCTCTCAATCTTCCTTACAGTTTTCTTCATCTCCAATACTTCTCTTGATTAACAGTAATCTTTTATGTAGGTTTTCTTTATTGTATGGTTTTTTTTTCTGATCCCCTACGACCTAAGCGATAGGTAACTAGTGCAGTGCAAACTTCAAAATGCATTATTAGTATATTGTTTTTTGCATTGTTAGCAGATCACATTGTGCAAAGTGTCAGGTACACCTTCTAATTAGCATTCATCAACTGTATGGGTGTGTGCTAAAAGCTGGTGAAGGTTTGGGTCATATTTACTCCTGTTTGCATGAACTGTCTTGTTAGCATCCGAAAATGGAACTCAGTTGGGGGTGGTGTTTGGGAATGTATTTCAGTCTCCTCTCACTTTTTATTTTTCTCCTTTTTTTTCCCCCACCCCCGTGGTGGTTTTTTTTTTTCTTTTTATTCCTCCCCCCTCCCCCCATTAGGTTGAGTTATTTAGCTTGTGGAGGAACTGAAATGGAGGTCAAGAAAGGACGGTCTCATATCATTTAGACAGAGACCATAAATGAAATATTACAGAGTTTATGGGGAACAAAAACCTTGGATAGCTATCTCAGACTAATGACCAGGCACCTGAGTAGGAGAGTATAGAGATCTATGTGACCAATCTGGCCTATCTTTTGTGGGAGTTTCAAGCTCAATATGCCAAGTTTTTAGGCTTATATTAATGGAGGAGCCTGCAATGGTTAAAATACCATCCAGTCTCATGACAGCCTTTCAATTACTGCTTGTGCTTCGTCAGTACCAGGGAGGGAAGAATAGCTTTTCTCAGCAATGCAGTTCTGCAGAAGAGTAAGAGGGAAATATCAGGCTTCATATTTTAATGTAACAGCACATAACTGGAAAAAACATCCCCACTGAGAGAGAGCTTTCAGTACTATGTTTATAGAGTATATACCAAGAATGAAGTACTACTCCTAGCACACTATCAAAAAACGTGGATGCTAAAAGCACATTGTGCTTGTGGTTCATTAATAACTTGTACAAAGCTAATATGTACCAAGTTTTGGAATTGACAGGAACCGTAAGAGTAAGGAAATTAAGAGTGTCACTGAAACGAGGTGCAGTGATCAGTTAAAGGCAGGGACTTTGTGAGCCCACAGAGTGCTTTTTGAAAATCACGTACATGCACATTTCTAGGAATACGTTCAGAAAAAGGAAGAATATAGATTTTCTGGCAAAACGTTTTTTTATCAGAAGTACTAATTCTTTTTTGGAAGTGATGTTCGGTAAGAAAGGGACAGTTTCAGTGGATTTTCTGATCTGAAAAAATATGTCATGGAAACACTTTGAATTCCCTTTTTTCCATTTAGAGAGGGAAGAATTTAATATTTCACTTTGAAATGACATTTAGAAATTTTAATTAACCTTTATTAAATAAGAAAACTTACAGATTTGATCCAGTTTACTGTAACTGAATTTTTTCTCTTCAAGATTATTAGTCCAAAAGGACATAATTTTATGACTGGAGTTGGATTGTTGTACTAAAAAATTTTGTTTAATCTCTGTTCTAATGGTGCCATTACCAATTAAGCTTTAGAAACAATATCCATTTTTGAGTGTTCTTTAGTATAGTACAGGAATTATAATATTTATATAAATTATTTATCGTGGCTAGTAATGCTTACTTTATTTTTAACCTAACAAAGGTCCTCTGCAGATACTGAGCCATTATTTAAAATGCAAGGGAAAGAAGGTTCTAGGAAAGTACAAGAACTGTACTTACTTCTCCAGAGAAACTATTTTTCTGTGAAGTTCTATTACCTATGCAAATCACACCTGGACAGGAACTGCACTATTTTAATTGAAGAAATTTCTAAAAATAAATTGGATATCTAGGGGATTTAGAGTGAACCCATCTGTTCTAATAAAATTGACTTTTTCATATCTGCTATCTTAACTTATTTGTATCCAAGACATACACAAAGCTTCTCAGATAAACAGGTGCACTTCGATATTATCCAGTTAATTATTGTCAGATGTATTACATTGGAAACTTGTTCTGTAGCTCTTCTTTGGGATCCAAGCTAGTTCCCTGATTCCTAAGATGCTTTCCTGGATATTTAAATCAAGAACAAAGCCATTTTAAAAAATACAAGTCCATCTCCTGCAATGAAACCGGCAGCTGGACCTAGGTTTGACTTAGGGTTACAAAATGCTATAAAGAAGATAGTGATTCTTTTTGTTCCCTACTGCAGTTTTACTACGGTAGATTTCAAAATGGTTCTGAAGTATCTTTTCTTATTTTTGGGGGATGGGAGAAGAAAAGACAGCAGGCAAATAATTTCTGCAAGGATACAGACGGAAAAGGATAAAAAAAAAAAGCTGCTTTTGGAAGCAGGTGACTAGCTGCAACCTTACTGGGGATAAGACTTGAAAACAATTTTCTTTTGAAACCTGTTCAGTGGCAAATGTAAAGTGAGCAGGTAACGAATTGTAAGGGCTGAGACTGATCCGTTATTAAAGACTTGTAAAGAGCTGAGATTTAGACAGGATTACTTCCCCAAACCCTCCTTTAGTTACACCTTCATTATGAATAATGAATAATAAAATAAAAAAAGTTAAAAAAGTAAAAGAGGTAAAGAAAGAAAAGGTTAAGAAAGGGGTTTATCTGTCATTGCCATATTGGTTGTTTTAGACATATGAAGGGAAAAGTGACAAATTCCCTCAGAAGAACCAGAGTTTTGGCATATTTGCTTATGATAATGTGACGAAGGCATATTTTTATTTTTTCTACTAATTTCGTAATGTAAGGCTGACCCTGAGTGTTTCCTAGCCTCATTCCCCACTGTCCTGGTCCCTAAAAACCAACTCGGGTCTTCTGCAGGCTGCTTCTTCAGATGCTCACTGGCCAGCACATTCTGTGGCTGATTTTCTGCTGTAAGTGTTGAGGAAAATGTTCAGTGCAGGTAGCTCAGAGTGCAGCTGCAGTGTGAGATTTTACCTTTTTTTTCCTGATTTTTTCTCTCTATCCCATTGGAATAGCTGAGGGCAGTGAGCAAGCTGGCTAGTTTCTGGCTGGGGTTAAACTATGACAGCTGGCGATAGTTTTGGTTTTGTGTTCTTTCAGTATCTCTCAGGACACCCTTTTCAAATTATTTTCTAACTGTGAGCACCCCGGTCTACTCTGTTTCATTTTTTCACTCTGGAAAGCTATGATGCTCTTTATGCTCACCATTAAGGTAAAGGATGTGCCAGTAATAACCTTTGCTACTTTGATATCCCTCCTAGCAAAACAGGATTTTATATCATGGATTTCAGGGTGGCAACCCTTGTTTCCAAAAATTGAGACACAGCAGGAACATCTGTGTTTGCCACCTGCAAGACATTTCCTTCTAGGATCCTGGGGTTGGTTATGGGTCTTCCAGACATTCCTACTGCCTGTTCCCCTGGGTACATAGCAGGGAGACAACAGGTTTGCAACTATAACACTGATGCATGCAATTCTAAACTCTTTAGCACATCCTGCTGTCACTGGAACAGTCTGCCTGGATTTGTTTGAACACTCACCAGCATCTCTCTCAGTTGTGTCCAGCCACTCATCCCTGCCTTCCTTTCCAGGCAGCCTGCTTTTTGCTGTTTACAGCAAGGTGTTGACCCTGGCAAAGCAGTCAGGTATTGTGGAAAAAAGCCTTTCCCATTATATCCTTGGAGAGGAAAGGTTTGTTTTTGTTCCTTTTTTTTTTTTTTTTTTCTTTGCAGAATTGATTTATTTCTGAAAAAAGCAGTATTTATTGCTTACTTTCCTAACTTCTCCTTTTAATCCTGCAACTGCCATTAGATAAAATAATGAACTGAGTTACTTATTCATAAAGGCAATGTAAATATTTGTTTTTTACTGTATTCCAGTAAAATAATGTTGTCATGGATTATTGGCAGTAAATTATTTTAAGTTATATATTTAAAAGTAAACAAAGCTATATACATGAAACTATCTTTGACCATTTTTCATCCAGCATCTTATTTTTTGCTTTTATCATTGTTGCTATGAGATCTGAAATCCTAATGCTCGTATTTTGATTTCCAGAGTCATCTTATTTCACTTCTATTGCAAATGCATTCTACCGAGAAATTGTAAACAGTTTTCCACGTTTGCTGCTCCCCTTGCCGTCTTCCAATTCAGACTCAATTCTGATAATATCATTTAAATGTTGTCACTAATAATGGTCCATTGAGTGTATTACAGTTCTCTAGTTTGGGTTCTGCATTTTACATTTGGCTAGGTGGGGAGGAAGAAGGGCATAAAGTCTCAAATAAACCTCCTTTTTTCCAAATTTGTAGAAGCTATTTGCTACTCTAATAAAGGAAAAGAGAAAATAAAGGAAAGATGGATGCTCTCTAATTTCCAGTGTGCTGTTTATCTCAAAAGCAGATTTCCTATTTGATAAAAATATTGTGAGGCATTACTCTCAAGTGCCAACTAGACCCTATGTACACATAAAGTATAAAGAGAACTAGGACATTTTGAACGTATATTAATATTTTTTTCATAAAAATCCCCATTACATATTTTAACGTGTGAATCCTGCTCCAATAGATGGCAGCACTTTTCCTCAGCCACAGTAATCTCACAAAGGCTAGTCTACTTTCTTTATAGAGAGTCCATTTATGAAATAGGCTGTAATAGATCCTTCAAGGATGCTTCATAAACAGTTCTTTTCGGTTTGAATGGACAGACACAAACACAAGCAAATGGCAAAATCTTGAACAGCTTGAATTATTAGAAGTGGGTGCCCGTCACCTACCTAGTGCTGATAAGTTTTTTCTCTTTAAAGTAAAATAAACTCCATAACTTACAAACATGTAATTTCTTTCTTATTCTGAGAATGCTCAGTAAATTTTCCTATGATACCACAGGTCTCCAGGACCTTGCTCTTCACACTGCTTAACTGTCATGATGAGCCTCCAGCAATACACCAGTGCTATCAGAAAGCCGAAACCTCCAAGAGGTGTTTTTCAATACATTTCTTTTAGGATTTTTTAAGACATCAAGTCTGTAAACATGGTGCAAAATCTGAAGCACAAAATGCAAGAAGTTTCTTCTCCCTCTCAGCATGTTTGGTATTTGAGTAATGGTTCATGCTATGTCTTGCAGTTCTTAACAGGAGACATTTAGAGCTATTTAAAATTGACTGTCTATGGAGATGTTTCTAAATACATTTCAGGCTATTAGAATGCAGAGCCGTTGCCTCTGTAGGAGGAGCACTGAATGGTCTAGCACTCTGATGACTAAAGAAAAACTCTTAGCAACCTAAATTTAGGCACCTCATTTTAAAAACTTTGGCCCAGATATGTGAACCCAGAAGAATGAGTTACAATAATTCATTTCAAATTCCCTGGCTCTTTCAGCTCCCCAGACTTAGCATTTATTCATACAAATTGCTCACTGTTGCAGATAAATCACAAAATGTAGCCAGTGCAATAACTCTGCACCTGAGCATTATTTAATTCTGTGTTGCAAATGCAGTACTTTGCCTTTTCTCTATATGTTACAGCACCTGGCTATTTTGACTGTGTCTGAACGTTTCTGGGGGTGAATAGGGAGAAAAGGTACAAGTTTTTGCCCTCCCGTTCATCGCTGCTAGTTTTCCTAAGAGCTGCTATTCCTCAGATGGGTGGTCAGTTTAATCTTCCTGCCAGCGGAAAATAAATGCAAAGGAGACAATTACCAAGGGGGACAATTTATCACTGCATGCTTAGGAGAGGATTATTTTATTAGAAGTGTTGTCTCTAGTGGTTCTCATCTGCTTTGACACTAGTTTTTGTTATTTTCCCATAATGCTGTGTATGATGATGAAAAGAATTACTGTGCTCTGTCTGTGTTGATTTTTCTCTTTCCATGAGTTTGCGGTTTCTCTTTTGGGATTTTTGTCTCTTTAAAGGAGTACTTCACCTGGTGGAAAGGAGAAATAGATGGAGATATGTGTGTTGGTCACAATTTTTCTTATGTTTGTGTGGGTTATACAAATGAGCAAAATTTTAAAGCACATTTATTTAGGCAAGTAATTTATACCTTTTTTTTAAAAACACAGTATAAATTAAGATTAATGATAAAAATGCTGGTGTTGGCTACTTAGTGAAGTTTTGCTTTGTTTGTTTTTTTTGGGAGGATCAAGTAACAGTACTCCCTTAGCCTATAATAAGGATGGATCTCTTGTCATTTCACTGCAGCCTTAGAAGTTGTGGGCGTTTATTCTAAGCCAGTCATCTGTAGTCGGTGTCATCAGAGAAGGTGATTCATCCCATCTGATGCTAAATGTCTGAGAGGCTTATTATGCAAATCTGTTCTGAAGAGGAAGGTGGTTGATGATGTTCCTGCTCAGCCCAGTGCCACAGTCTGTAGAGTCTCTCTGTATCACTGCAATTGTTTTTGAATAGAGTTCAGAAATTATCCAGGTTAAGAAGCAGTAACTGGAAGTATTTTGTTGATTTGTATTCGTTTTTTTAACCGTATTAATTTCATAGGGCCGTTTATAACAGAGCAATAAGAATATCTGTTCAATAAATGGGGTCATACTGGCACAGAAGAAAGAAGTGGTTGAAGGCAGGAACATTCAAAACTTTGTGTAATGAACTGCCTTCTGAAATGCATGTGTGCACTGGGACTGCCCTGTTTTATTAGGTGAGGTGAATACACAATAGTAATTGTTTAACCATGTCTTAAGCAGGGCATCAACAATATCACTAGCAGTGTGATGTACACCTCTTGGTGCTTGTTACTGCTTTATTTGGCTGTTAAGGATCTTCAAGTGAGTTTCTCTATGTCAAACAAAGGGAACAGTTAGGAACTTGTATGTATATTGTCAAATCCTTCCACTGAGGTCCTCAGTACTAGCAATGCTGTTTGTAATAGCAGTCTTTCCTGGTTTTAGCTTCCTAGTGAACCATGAGGGTTACTTGAGTATGGATAAATATGCTAACTGCTGAGGTGGGCTGTCTCTTTATAATATGTAGTGATTGTCCAAGTCCATACTAGGAAGCCAGAAAAAGTGACCGTGCAAATCATAACTTCACCTTGAGTATTGTGTAAATATGAAGAGAGGATGACTTGTATGAACTTCACTTGAGTGTCTCAGAGTGGTGTTTTCCATGAAGTAGGTTCACTAACAGTTAACAAACTACCAGAGTTGCAGTGAGGCAGAGACAGTATGTTTTGGGAAGCACACTGAGAAGAACCCTAATCTAGTAGGATGCATTAGATATATCATACAAAAGTTAAAAAAAAACCCTCATGAACTGCATGTTTGGTGTGCAGTTGTTCATCACAGAAGCCTGTATGCTGATGTACCACCCTGCTCCAGTGTGCTTTTGTGGTATATATGCATGGTCAGGGTACTTTGGTTTAGGAACTGAAGTCAGGGAGAGGTGATTACCACCTATAAGGTGTCCCATGAAGCAGCAAAGGAAGAGATGAAAAGAACTGTACTGAAACAATGGCAATAACAATAAAGACAATCAAAAAGAGCTTTATAGTACATTTTAATATAAGTTTTTTCTGGAATATATTTCACATGTTTTATTTATTTTTATTATTATGTTTCTTTTTATTTTTGTAGGCTGTGGAAACCAACCTTGCATCAAAGGATAGTCACTGGGTCTATGTAAATGAGGTAAGAAAGTCAAAAGAGAAAATACAGTTTGCTACATTGACTCATCACCATTTTTTGTTTCATATGTTTTGACACACCAAACTGAGCATATAGTTAACATTTTTGCTTTTTTGAATGGCACGAGATGCAAACTCTGCAGTGTCATTGCTTTCCTGTCTTAGTTGAATTGGCATAGGTTCAACACCTGAGGTCAAGATAAAGCTTCCAATATACCTCATAGCAGCTGGGAGACTTTATTTTTACCTGCATGCTGATGCTATTTCATTAGCAATTTGGGAAGCAGAGAATATCTCAAAAGAAATGTCAAATATAGGCATCTCGATCTGCCAGGAGCTCACCCTTCACTGCTGTGAAAGCCCTCACGCAGGTGCCAGGACAGGAAAGAGCGCTGAGGTGGTTGCAAGCTTAGCTCATTCAAATTTACATGATACATAGGTTTTCTCTAGTGCAAAACTATGTTGGTGTATTGGCCAAGATCCAGAATAGCATAGATTCAAAATGTGATGTTTCTTCTCTGCAGCAAATGGTATCCTGTCCTGCTACTGTGATTATTTATTTTAGCCTAGAACCATTATGTCCTAACGGGAATCCATTCAGACTTGAATTTAAAAAGCAATGAAATGTTGTATCATATATAATAATTTATAAATCACTGATAAATCGTAGTATTTTATACATTTGTGGTTTTAATAATGATTCATTAAAAGATAGCATAATATCTAAGTTAAAAAGAACAGTGTTCACTGCCTTATTTATATGTTATAAATATATAGCCTTTAATAATGAATTCCTTGGTTAATTTCTCATTCCTTTCTTTGCACCTAGTTAATAATTTTGGATAGGCAACTTTTAATAGTAACTATAAATTGTACTGTGTGGCATTAGAAAGGCTCTGTAATTAAATAGGGGTTAGGGAAGCTAGTGAAATCCCAGCTTGTGAAGGCTTTATAAATTCTTTCTGATCCTTGTTACATTTAAGTACCTCCTGGCTTGTCAGCTGCAGTAATGACCCACTACAAAACATCAGCAAGATGCCCAGAGAGTCAGTGTTTATATCCACATAAAGGTAATACAGTGCATATTTCCCTAAACGTTTATAGAGAGGAAGTGTTTGTGAATTTTTTATGCTGCATTATTGTTCAGATGTTAAAACTCACTTCATGAAGCCTGAATCTGGAACATCACAATAAAAGCCTTCAGCACTCGTGCACTAGCATGTGCATGCATACACATGCACAAATACATCACACAGGGTGTCACTTCTGCTCCTATTTTGGGAGCTTTTTATTTTTTCTCTTTTATGGCTTAAGACGGGGTAGGGAAGCCATGATAGCAACATGTAAATCTAAAGTATAACTTTCTAGTGAAAAATATTGGTACACATAATTATAAATATCATAAAATGAAATTAAATTCCAACAGACAATTACAGAAGCTTTTTAGACTCATGAAACTTTGGAGAATTCTTTGCAGGCAAAAATCTCTTCACTGTCCTCTCTTTAACAGAAGAGTGTTGGTCTTTGTGTGTGTGCTTAAAGCTACTATGAAAAGAAGGTACATAAAGCATCCACATGAATGCATCTAAAGACAGATGGAGATTCCTTATGGCTTGCTTCTTATTTAAGTGTTCATGTGAATACCCCCATGCTAGTAAAAAGACAGAGTGATCATCCTTTCCATCTACAAGTTTCCAGTTGGTAGTAGTGAGAACTGCAGAAGTACTTGATGGAAAATATAATGCTGATTATTGCTGTGATTTGAGGAATGGAATGCACTTTTAATTCCCAACAATCAGCTCTTCCCAGTCAAATCATCTCTTTTTGATGTAATTCCACAAGTGTAGCATTCCATGATGTAAATGGACCAAAACCTCAGCTAAGCCTTTTTTTCTCCCAGGCAGATCAAAAATCCTACCTTTTCCTGTTCACCCTATGTTCTGTGTGACCTAATGATCCCATCACAAGGAAAGAGAGGTGTAGGGATGAAGGATTTAAGGGCCTTGAACAGCTTAGACTGCTGAGGTCTATTGGTCTGGAACACCTTTAATCTATCCTGTCTTTCACCTTTTGTCAAGCCAATGAGGATCAGAAATTTGGACTTACCTTGCTGTAGTGAATGACTACATAGCGTGGTATTATTTCAATAAGAGATTTTCGTATTGTCTTACTTCACTTAAATCTAGTTTACTATCCCACTACTGACAAGCTGTGTTTTTTTTAACTTGTGCACCTTTCCATACAGTAGGACAGGAAGTAGGTTTTGGAGTTAGACTTAAATTTTGTTAGGTGAGCAACACCACCAAGCTTGGGATGAGATAAATTAAATCTCTATGGCTGGTAAGCTTATTTCCCAGCAGATGAACAAATGTGGAATATAGGAGTTGTTCCCAAATTACAGAGCTGTACTGTCAAAATCCTGTTTGCTAATTTTCAATAACCCAGATCTCTGTGCTGGGGTATCTGCTCAGTTTGGATGCCCCTGCTGGTGCAAAAGGCTTCCGTCATCTCAGTGAATTGGGAGTTGAATTTATTGCATGGAGTTGGAAGGCTGCAACATTACATGGCAAGTTTTCTAGGATAAGATAATGTACGGGGATGGGTCTTAGCAGGCAGTATCATGTCATCATATGTTCTCTTTGAAGCCAAGTCATAAAAACCGTTCTGCTTTTAAAAATATATGCTTTTAAGTGTGTCTGCTTTTCTGATTTCAGACATGTTATGTGACAGACTTGCAGAACTGTCAAACGTACTGGAGATTAGAGGGGGAAAAATGTTTTTCTAACTACCTTTTAGATTTATATTTCATCATATGCAGTTTTATTTTTATTCATCTAGAAATACTAAATCATCCCTTGCCTTCATTTAGGTAGCAATTCTACCTGAATTCCAGGTTAAACGTGCCAAGTAGCTTTTTAAGAGCAAGAATACTCGTGATTTCTGTATAAAGCCTTGCAAAAGCAAAGAGCTCTTCCAAACAATGACATGCTTAGCCGTGTCTCCAGATTAGTCCAAACCATTTTATTACCTGTGTTGGGAGTTGCCAATGACTAGCAGTTTGGATCCTATGAAAAATCTGCTAGAACATATCTAGTGTTGTGCTTGTATCTTTTTTTGTTCATGCTTTTAATTGTTGAAGTGACCCACCAGCTTTGATAGATGTGTGTTGCTGCTTCTTTTGGCATGACTGGCACAGTTGTAGACACTCCCTGTTTTTTGGATGTTTATTTCCTGTCTTTTTTTTTCCTAGTTTCCCTTCCTATTTTTATTTTTCTCTTTTCTTTCTCTTTCATACCTGGCATCAAGCATCTCTGTTTGTTCCTCCCGACATTTTTCATCCTCCCCTTCTCTTTTTCTGCCTTTTCCAAGAACATGGATGAGGGGAAGGCTGTGGATGTGGTCTATCTGGACTTCAGCAAAGCCTTTGATACTGTCTCCCATAATATACTGCTGGAAAAGCTGCAGCCCATGGCTTGGACAGGGGCACTCTGTGCTGGGTTAGGAACTGGCTGGATGGCCGGGCCCAG
>JAWMRA010000162.1:7471858-7684304 GCA_035584735.1 Pseudotriccus pelzelni | reverse complement strand
GGTGGTGGATTCACCATCCCTGGAGGTTTTTAAACAGAGATTGGATGTGGCCCTTAGTGCCATGATATAGTAATTGGGGTTGGATCAGGGGTTGGACTCGATGATCTTGGAGGTCTTTTCCAACCCAATCTATTCTATGATTCTATGATGCTGTGCCTTCCCCAGGGCACGTATCTGTGGGAGAGGAACAAGGGCACTACTTGAAACTGAGTTTGTGTGTGGTTGTACCAGGAGAAGTGCTCTAGGAGCCTGTATCTGCTTCTTTGTTAGAAACAGCATAGGTCTGGGAGGATAAATAGCACTAGAAACCATATTTCTCTCTTTGTGGGACATTTAATGGTTTTGAAATTTTCTCCATTCCATGGATAGAGAAAAGATAAAATATACTATTCTGCAAAACTGTAATATGGACCAAAATAGGTAATCAAATTCAACACAGTATTTTATTCCCTCATATTAATGTATTTATTTCTAATTCCATTTTTCTAAACCTTCATTATTTTTACATGTAAATCAATATGAAAAGCAGTGAACTACTCTTCATGGAAGAGAAATGGGTACTGAATTTGACTGATAGTTCAATTGAGAGTTGTTTTACTGTTATCTCATCCGTCCTTTAATTTCTTTTCCAGCAAACTTCCGCTGCTATGCAGAAGTGTAATTGAAAGCGGTAAGACATGGCATGACAAAGCACAAGACTACTGATTATGTAGGAGATTATTTTCCATGAAAGACCAGTAGGGATGAAGAGAGGGCAACATAATGTTACATGCCCAAACCATATGAGCTTAGGGAGAGGTGAGGGACAAACCTTGTTCAAAAGCTGCCTGGAAATACATGAAAGAAAGAGAAAGACTGAGAAAGACTTTTTTGTGGAAGTGCCTTTTTCTTTTTTTCAAGAAATGCCCCACAGAAAAGAAATTAAAATAAAGGAAGATTTTAATTTTCCTGTCAGTTAAAAAAGTAATGTTGT
The DNA here is from genome assembly GCA_035584735.1 of Pseudotriccus pelzelni. Lineage (NCBI taxonomy): Eukaryota > Metazoa > Chordata > Aves > Passeriformes > Tyrannidae > Pseudotriccus > Pseudotriccus pelzelni. The sequence goes on along the minus strand of JAWMRA010000162.1, from coordinate 7,683,331 downwards.
GATACAGACAGGACTTCACAATTTCCTGTGATTGACAGCATTATCCCTACATGTTAAAAAAAGTTAAGGCAGCCGTCACTTCAGATTTCATTATGGCTAAGGAAGATTGGGCTGAGGAAGCTAGAAGATAATTGGTGTGAAAGTGATTATGACATGGTAGCATGCACTGTTTGGAGAAGAGGAAGAGGTGAGAAAAGGGCAGTTGGGATAACAGGCATCAGTAAAAAGACTTCAGAACTTTAGGAAACTTGTAGCGCTTTTGGAAAGATAATAAACAGTAAATAAACGAACTGCTGAATTCTGTTAAGATTGTCATGATTCCAATGAGTTAACTTTACAGAACTTGAAATCAGAGGTGAACTCTAAAGAAAAAGTGTTGAGAAGAAAAAGGGAGGAGTGTAAAGGTGTAACAAAGTAAGTGATTATGAAATGAGGCTGTGGTTCAAAATGAGTCATACCAGGTTTCATAAAAAGCAACCAGAAAACATTTAGGTATAGCAGAAGATAAAGGAAAGTGTAAGGCGATTACTTCATGGGAAAATGAAGTTTTAATGTTTTTACAGTCAAACATTTTTTACATTTACAGTTCCTTGATACTGACTTTGTAGAAACTATTAATTATAACCAGAGTGTTAAAAACATACTGTACATATTATTTACAAAAATCTGAGGCACTCCACCAGATGTATATATATAGAAGTGCCAAATGTTTTGCGTGTGGCTGCAAAACATGGTATAGGTTGTGAGCATCTGCAGGAGCAACTTAGAATCCTTGTGGGTAAAAACCAGAATGACAATCAGTGCTGTTGTGGTCTTTCTAAGGAAGCACATGTAGTGTTCAGATACGTTACCAGAAACATTCTGATTTATTAGGCAATTATTTTACTGTGTTTGACATCAGTTTGGCCTTATTGTAACAGTGTGGCAAGTTTTGGAAGAGACAGTATAAAACAAAACAAGAGAATGTAGAACAACATGGAAAATTTAGAGGCGAGGACCTGGTATGATGAGAGCTTGGTAAAACATGACCCACACAAAAGGACTGAAAATCCTAGGCTTGATTCTTATGAAACTCAAGATGGAGCAAGGGGATAGCAGTACAAATAAAACAAGAATCTGATCACATGTTCACTCTGGAAAGGTAAAGGAAATGCAATTTAGTCTTCTGCAGTAAAAATGAGATCTAGTATTAGAAAATGGTTTATGATCTAAATATGATAGCATATAGAAGCAACTTCCTTGGTTACCTTCTTTCATCTTATCATCTGTCTTTCTTCACACCTGGTTCTTCTATTGTTTTTTATTCTTTGTTTTTCAGCATCCTACTCACATTATGTAAGTCTGCTATATATTTTCACATGTCAGTATGGAAAGACAAATACAACTGTGTTTTGAATGCCACTGGGTATTTTCTGATCTGCACCTTCTGTTCTAGGTCTTTTCACACAACATTTTTCAGTGCGGTTTATGACAGTGACAGTTTATACAAAAAGTCACTGCATATACTTCTTATTCAATCCTTTTGGTGGCAAACATAAATGTATGGGAACTGTGACTCATATTTGATTTCCAGTCATCATGGAACTCCATCCTTCTCTGTCTACTACTGAGTAAGCAGGAACGATTGTGTTTGATTGGATTCTGTCAGCCAAATCCACCGTTGGGGCCCCCTCAGTGATTTGACTTAGCCAGGGATGAACCTAGCTTCAAATTTCTTGATATCAGTCATTTGTAATGGGGGATTATATTGTAATTGTATGTAGTTTTGATAGAAGAATGCTTAGTAATGGATTACTAGCACAAAAAATAGATTTAATTGTAAGGTGTAAAAAATTAGTCTGAAAGCTAAAGATTAGAGCTTTTACTTGACTGTAGTGTTCATTTGCTGCTTTTCTATTTTATTGATTCTCATTGACTCAAATCAATCCACATCAGATCAGGTACAAAGGATTATTTGTTGTTAACACAAATTACCTCCTTTTATGGTATTAAGATCACTACATTCTGTACCGTATGGATTAACAAATGCTGAAATTCAAACAATATTCCTTTTCATCACATTAGTTCCTTACTGTCTAAATGATCAGGTATTCTCTAGAAAGGAATGTACTATGGGGTGAAGTCCTCCTTGTAGGTCAAGTATCAACCCCTGTGGGTATTTGTCACAGGAAAACAGTTTAAGAAGGGAGGAGGTGTTCACAGGGACTGCCCACTGGGTGACTGTATCTCTGAATTTCACAGCTCAACATACAGTCTAATGCTATGCAGAGGAACTTGACTCTGAGGTCGAATAGGGGCTCATTTCTTTATCACTTGGAAAAACTTGTGCTGTCATTTGCCCCATTTAAAAGCAAAGAAACCAAAATCAACCGAGGGGCCTGTGCTGCCACATTGTGAGGTGGATAGCAGAAAGGGAAGTGGTATTTGTAATGGCCCTTGCAAGTTCAAAGATTTATTTTTTTTTTAATGGTTAGGATGTGGTAAATCCGTTGATCTTGTACTAACCTGAGCTTAGTAACTAGAGCTTTTGAAAAGTCATCAATAGCTTTTCCAGTGCTAACCATAAATACATGTAAAAAAAAAAAGTCAGGGACCAGTTTGTTATTGGTGAACATCTGTTTTCAGTAAGAAATCTGAAACAAATATCAAGAAGCTGTAGAAATAGAGTGTTATGCAGATTCAAAATTCATAGGGAAGCAAAGTATTCAGCAGTTAGAAGGCAACTGAAATTCTTGTAAGCTTTAGTTAAAAAATAAAAGTAAACTCACATTAACACCCAGAAAAGGATGCTTTTCAATATTTTCTCTTTTCAATCCACAGAAAACATCCTGATTTGGAAAGGCTGGAGTCAGTAAGCACAGAGAAATTACTATAGCAATTGCAGCTGTAAAGTATTTGGTTAAATTCTTCCCAGCTATGATAATACTTCTCAGAAAAGCCTTTGTAGTTGAGAAGGGGAAGGGAGAAATGGAGTAGAAAGAAAAGTTCTTGGAATTTTTTTGCAGGAAAAGTAATAAAAAGGTTTGGAAATATAGCAAGAGTGCACGTATGATCAGTGGCAAGAGGCCTTAGACAGGAAGTGCTAAGGGACTTGGAGAACTCTGAGCCATGTGGAGATGATATTGTCCTCATGACTTGGATACAGGTCAAAAATTTTAGACAGCAGTTGATGCTGATGGTGTTGCCAGCAGATTAAGTCGTAGGTCTTCGGCTGACTGACAAAACTTTCCCAAATTTAGCCTGGGTGATCAGTCAGAACACAGTGCAGAAAAATGGCTATTGATGCTTTTTCTTTTCCGCTTTCAGAATATGTACACAGAGTGTGTTTCTGCTAATATTTTTCTGGATTCAGGCTCAGCCCTCTGATTTCTGCTGTTTTCATAGGTCTCTCTTCACAAGTGTTTCAATGTCTGTAGAAGGCAATTTGCTCTATGAGGGACAAGGAAATGCCCCATCATCTCTTTCCCGGTGTGACACATTTCTTACTTTCCATTTCTATCCTGCAGCTTCATTACTGCCGCCAGTATTTGTTTTCCTTCCTTTCACCACATCAGACATGCCCAGTATGTCCCTAATTACTCATCCTTTTGATTTGAGAAACAAATGGCTTCTCAACTGTCATCTGGGCACTTCTTTATAAAATATTTTTTAAAAGTTGAGCGAATGGAGCAGAAAATAGAATAGTAATTATCAGATAAAGTCTATCTCAGCAAGCTACTTTTTTCCCCAGGGGTAGCATGTAGGAAGGTGTTAGATAATGAATGATGAGCAAAGTTTTCCTAGCACATGGCTTGTAGTGCAATATTGGGGAAACTTCTGACTTCAGAAGAAAAATCCCTTATGAATACAGTGTTTGTTCTTCACTTTTGCTTGGATACTTCTTTTTCTAGAAGTTTCTCTTTTATGTGCATTCTGGGCTATGAACAGGTAGACCCTGTGCAAGTTTTCCTGTGAAAAATATTATGCCCTGATTTTTACTTGGCTAGAGCTAGGACTGTTAGATAAACTGGAATTCTTTCTTAGGATTTTTCTTCATATGAAATTTTTTTTTTTTTGTTCCATTTTAAAATATCAGTCTGTATAATGGTATTTGTGTTTACTTTGATAACCAGAAGTTAGTAAATCTTTACCACTTCCCAGTGTCTTACTTTTGCTTGGAAAAAAGCAGACTTTTAAATGATCACTTACGAATGCAAATGGGGCGAGTTTCTAAGATATTTTGAAATTATACAAAAATGAACAGGGTAAGAAAGTAAAAAAAATTGAATAAAAATACGAGCAACACACTGTGAAAATTTCTTAACCTGTAGAAAAAAACGCATTTCAATGCAAAATGTAACAATTTACAATTACAATTTATTCCAGTTGTATTCCAGGTACTCTATATTTATTACTTGCCTAAGGAAATCTTGCTTCCCTCCTTTTGGCGGCTATCTTTGACACTGCTGAATTTGTATCTTATTTATTTATTTCCCCAAAAAAATCTATGTGTGTTTTTCTGGGTTTTTTTTGAGTTTTTTTAACTTATATATGATTGAAAGGTATACATATACATCTGAAAGTGTACTGCATGTATACCTGCGTCATGCTCAAAGAAATTAGGGTTTAGAATTGATCTGGAGTCTTAGTCAGCTAGGAGCAAGGTTATAGATGAGTTTTGATGAGTTGTTTTATCGGTGAATTCCGGTCTAAAATTAATGTTGGGGGTTTTTTTTTTGGTTTTGTCAAGCTTTTACTATAATTTTGTGTGCTTTTTTTTATTATTTTTCCCCTGAGACAATTATTTTTTAGTTTGGAATAATATTCTGTTAAATCAGGGATCTTTTACCATGTAGGTACTTGCTGTGATCTGAGAAAGACATCTGGACACACAGTGCAGAGTCCTTATTTCTAGAAATAGATCAAATTCAACTAAATTATAAATAAATCCCTGTAGAGATTTTTAGGAACATTGGGTAAAAAGAAGTGAGGTAATGTTGGATGTATGGGAGGACAACGAGAATGGGAGTTGGACAGGTGGTCATGCAGACTTGTATTAGAATGCTTTTTGTGCTATGAAAAATGGATGGTGCCCTTTCCTTAGGGGATTAATCTTTATGGATATATCTGTGTCTGCTTATGTGGGATGCAGAGAAGCTGGCATAAAGTAAACGTTGAATAAATCTACATACAGGGTGAGCTGTGGTGAAATTTAAAAAAAAAAAAAAAGAGGCTAATTGAATGATGTTTTCTGGATTTTCAGCAAGTATCCCTTTTCAGATGCAAATAGTGCATTGAGGGGAGTTGGAATAACCCAACTAATAGCATTGATACTACTGAGAAAAATCCACATATAAATCTGTAAGTTGTCTCCATGAGCATTCCCGTCCTCATTGCCTTTCAATTTAATCCTCCAGTTTTCTCAGGGATATGCTTTCTGGAAATATGTTTTGGTTATTTAAATTATTAATTTCATTAAAATTTATAATTTTCTGTCATTACCTCTAGGAAAATAGAGACTGTAATGTGGAACATAATTGTCTCATTTTGCGATTTGTGTTATGATAGTTGAGCACAACTAGAGCGGATTTAAATATTCCCCTGAGCAGTATGACTAAATATTGCACACTCACTGAAGTTCTTTGTGTGCAGATAAATAAACAGACAAATGAATTCCCCAAAGAGCCAATATTTATGTGCAAATAAATAGATAATGCCAGAAAAACTTGTTATTAATATGCCACGTGAACAAAAATAGTGTTTAAAGAAATACCTTTTAATCATTGAGTTGGGTGGTGAGAACTACTATTAGCCTGGGTGAATAGTCAGTGTTACACTTGTCTGCCTACCAAAATATTTAAGTGCTCCCTGCTATGTTGGGAATAGTCAAAGTCTTTCCCTTACTAAAGGAAAAAATTAGGATAAGAATACTTTGATATGAGAACACCTTTTGTCCCTGGGTAAAGTGTTCTCCCTCCACCCTCATTCAAGAAATTTAATATTTACAGGCTTTAGGGCAAACTACTGTTATAGGTGCCAAGCAATGGAGGGTTGGGCTCTTTAACCTTGCACAAAGCATATCCCTGAAACAAGCAGAACCCACCATCTGTAAATATTTACCCTATAATGCAGTAACATCATGGGATCATGAAAGCCAGAAAATGGGCATTTGATACAGAATTTTGCAAGGAGTATTTGCCTGGCCCAACCAGATAATAAGCTCTACTTGCAATACAGCATTCATGCATGGTATAAATGGTAACTGTGTGCTAGGTAATGATCCAAGAACAAAATTGGAAATTTGGGTTGCATTTGTTTTGGGGGAAAAAACCCTCTAGGACCAAATTAAATAATTTGCTCAGTTTCACAGCACAAAGAAATTTTTGTATCATGTGCAGGAAGGAAACATTACTTTTGAAAAAAATAAGTTGATGAAAAGACTTTAATTGTAAGACCAGCGTGAAATCTGTTTTCCCTTGTGACTCCAAGTTTTAGAACTACTTTTTGGATATATGCTGTTATTCTGTTGGGTGTAAAAGTGAGAACGAACTTCACGTATACTTTTCCCTTGTTTTGGCTTGCTATTATTTTTTTTTCTTTTTCCGTGTATTTATCTCAGTTGGGACACAGGTGACCTTTCTGCATGTGACATTTAAGATTTCACGTGCTACTAAGCCAGGACTGTAAGTTTTCTGGAAACAAGCCTGCAGGGCTTTCCAGTGCCAGGCAAGAGGGAGGGATGAACATTGGCCCTTGGGGAGTCCATAGCAAGGCCAGTGCAGGCTGGCTGTGACCTGCTCTCCTCTGCAGTCAGGCACTCAGCCGTGCTTTCCTGCTCCTGGACCTGCTTAGTTTCCCTGGGATGCTGCCTGTGGCTGTACCACCCTGTGAATTGGCTTGGGAAGGCCCACAGGTACCTCTAGTGTTTAGAGCAGCAGTTCTAAAATGCAGACATAGGTCTTTTCTTCCCAGCACTTCTAACAGCAACCTTTTTTTCCTGTGCTTTTACACTTCTAAAAAGGAACCCAGTTTCTAAAAGGAATGGATTGTTTGCTGATATAAATATCCATCAGCTGAAAAAAACCCACAAAAACCCAAGAGCTTTTTTCCCCTTGGCATTATGTGCTGAACTGAGGCATTGAAGGATTTAGCTACTGTCAGCTGGTTACATAGAAAAAGGTGGCACTTTCAGGGTAAGATTTAGCCAAGGTTAGGTTCTGAAATTCCCTGCAGAGGCTTCCATTTTTCTTTGGCTGACAGTGGCATGGCTTTTCAGGACTCACTTGGTGCCTATAGCTAAGTGGGAAGAACCTGGGTTAATGTGCCTATCATAACTGATCTCTTTTACTACCTTACTTCTGAAATGCCATGGAGGAAGCAGTTCTGATCTGCTACAGATAAGCTTAAAAGTCTCAGGTGAAGCATTTTGACACGGGTTATGAGACATCTTTGAAAGGCTGTGTATCACTCGAAGAGGACACAAAACGTGTTTGGTGTGAGCTGAACTGAAGGTTTGGATGATTTGTGATTCCTTTTTTTTAACTTTTTCCAGCCACTCGGTCTGCGTGTGCCTGCCAAGGGATGCAGCCTAGGAGGTTATGAGCTAAAGCTACAGCATAAAACTGTCTCTCCCTCAGACTGCAGCTTAGACATGGGGTGTGGTTTTAACACACCTCCCCCCTGCAGCCCCACAAAAGAGAAGTCCAAGGCAGCAGCCTGGAGGAATCTGTAGAGCTTGTGGGTCTGCTTCAGTATCTCACTGCAAGGCTACAGGTGCTGCCCAGCATTTCTATTAAGCTTCAAAATCTTTTCTTTTATAAAAATATATTTATTTTCTGATTTACTGTTTTCATGCCACACCAGTTGGTCTGTCATTAGTGCAATGAATTTCACCTTCTGCAAAGTTAAATATTCATGTTCCTGAAAAATTATGGGAATCTGGCAAAGAAGGACTAACCTGAGCCAAAGCTACAGTACTAGTCAACCGTAACAAGTAATTATAATAACCCTACAGTCATTTCACTCACAGCTTGACAGAGAAAATGGCAAGAAAACAAACAAAAAAATTTTTTTTCTTGAATGTTAAATGTCTGGGGCCAGGTTCACTTCTGCTGATGATATATCTCAAGGTGTGGGCCCTGCTGACTAAGTGCAGCAATGGGAATAATTTGCAGTCCCCTGCCTGAGGGGCTGAGACAGCCCTGTACAGGCTGGGCACCGTGTTGGCCCAGCTGGGACAGCTTATCTGTGCTGGAGATGGGCTCATGTGAATTCCAGATGCTGCGGTGGCTGTGGTGAGGAGCTGGGATGGAAAGCAGGTGATTGGGTGATGGGTGCAGACAGCAATGCCTCTGTGTCTGTTTTCTCACAGTGAACTCCTGCCAGGAGGAAAACATCACAAGCTGCATCTTTGATATGATTTCAGAATCTGCTAACCCTATGATTTTTCTGGGGTAAAAAAACAGGGTTTGGTTTTGTGTTTTTCTTCAAATACAAAATATGTAAAGCACATATTTGAGTTGGCTTCAGTCCCCATTCAAAAGTAGTAGATGTAGGCTCTGTCCCAGGATGGATTAGGGGGCCAAGGCATGTGAAGGTCTGGAAAGAAGCTTTAGAAAGTGCAAAGCCTGGAATGAAGAGCGGCCTGTCCTTTAGATCTCCTTGTATCTTATCCGAATTTATTCTGTGGGCAGAAACTGGTGTTCCTAAATGTGTCAAATCCTTCCATGAAATTTCTCCTATTTTTTGTTTCCTAATACAGATAACCTCAAAAGGCTTCCTTGAGTCATTATCAGGATTAGTCTGCAGAAATGATCTACTGTTCTTACCGGAAAAGTGCTTACTTGTAGCGTTGTTCAAGGTGTAAGGGCCATATTTCCTGAAGACTGCTACGTTTTCCATTGTTATTTTGTCCTGAGGATATAGTGAGGTTCTAGTCTGTTAAACAAGAGTTCTTTCTATATAAATTTGATTTCAAGGCTCTTGTTTTTGTTTTTGTTTTTTTTATTTAGAAACCTGTCAAGACTATCTTGGTGCTTTTCTACGAGGAACTAACATATGCAGAATTTTAGTATTGCCAAGATAGATGGTATTGTGTTAGGCTGTTCTCTTTTGTTTCAGATGATGTATAAAAAATAGTATTTTTGTTATTAAAAACAAAAAAATAACATTTGGCCTAGACTAAGCACGTGCCTCTGTAATGTTTGTCTCCCATTGTCTTTTTTAAAACATTTATCCAATGATGAAAGGAGGATATAAAATGTCTGGACAAAGATATGTTTTTAAAAGATTGTGTCTCCATTCACAGGAAATCACTGATAATGAGATATTAGAGTTGGTACATAGTGCTCTGGGGAGGATGACAGTGATCCGGCAAATTTTCCCTCTCTCAAGGGACAACAACCAGAGATGCATGAGGAACAACCACCGAATATCGTCCCTGCTGTGCGACCCACAGGAAGGCTACCTTCAGATGCTGCAGGTCAGTAGCTGTACCCAGCAGAAAAGTCCATCTTAGGAATTTGACATGGAATAGTTTTCTGTGGCTCTATTAATGCAAAGGAAGGATAAAATGAGTACATTTGAGGTAAATCTGAAGATGTAACCTGGGGTCAACTTTTCTGGACTTAATTATTTATTTTATTTCCCTGGACTGAGTGCTTTAGGTGTGATGTTATGTCCATGGAGTACCAGCAAGTGGCTGCACTAACTCAGAGCTGTTTTTTTCATATCTCATTCTCTTAAGAATATTTTCTGTTTGAAAAATATTATGCCGTCATAGTCTTATGGTATTACTGCTTGATTATTATGTTTATGCTAATTAGGCGCCTGTTGTGAAAGAGTTAATCTGGGAGGATAACAGAACTCTGATAGATATTGAGCTGTGGAGCATATCATATTTAGTTAAATGGACTGAATCCAGCTGATGTATTCAGTCTGTCCCGTTTCAATAGTCTCAGGAGTCTCCAGCAGTTGAAAATTGACTGAGCATGTGAAATATGCACTAACTAGTTCAAGTTCCAGATTTTGGTAACAGATTTGACTCTGATGTAAGCAGCATCTTGAAATTTCTTGGCAGTTTATCCCAGATATCAGAATTTTTCCTGCCATAATTTAAATATAATTTGAAATGCTATTTCCAATGACAGTACAATAATTTACAAAGTCCTTAGACTTTCAGTGGGGACTCAGTATGTTTTGGTTTACTTTAGACATGGTTAAGGATCTTGTTTGTTTCACTGTTGAAAGTGCTGGATAAACTATAAACTTGACTGAAAATTTGGTCTTAAGCTGAGATGGGTTGAATGAGGACACACCAGTTGAGCCTGTGGGTAGGCAGGTGTGGGTATTGTGTGGCAGAGTCTAGAAGGGGCTTGGTTAGGCTGTGGGGAGGGGGCTGTTGGCAGTCTGGGCTGCTGCAGCCTGGTCAGAAAGGTGGTGTAGGGTAAGGGGTCCTTAAAGAGGGAACTCATATCCTGGCTTGGAAGAGCTTCTGAAGAGCAAGGTGTGAGGCTTATGGAAAATCAGGAGAGAAAGGAGACTGTCAGGAAGCAAAATGGGTCAAGATTTCCCAAGAAACATGGGTAGGGATGTTCATTTTAGTTGACTTGTGTCCTGCTAAAAAACTGTAGCTGTATAGACTGAAATCCTTTAAGGAGCGATATGGACCTTTCCTCCTTGAAGAGAACCTCTGCTGGCTCAGGTTCTGTCCTAGCAGTGGCAAAGGTTGGGAAATGCCAATCACGCATCCTGTGGTTCTGAGCACTGGTGTATCCTTTCTGCACAAGTGAAAGTCTGTGCCTGTTTTGGCTCAGAAAGAAAAGACATTTTTGATCTTTGTTAGTAACTCTGAGGTATGCTGTAATGAGAACAAGGGCTGCTCATTTCAGAGGATCAAAGCAATTTCTAGTATGATGAAAAAATTATCTATGCTGCACCAACAAATCACTCACTGGGGAACAATCTTCCATTACAGCAGGATTTTGACTATTACTGCCTATGCTGGTTTATGCATAATCTAATTCAGAGACTCATCTGAAGGGCTCTGACAGGCCTCTGAGCAAGTTCTTATTTGCTAATACATTGGCTGGTTTGCTAGCACAAACAGCCTTATGTCCTATTGCTAAATTTTTTGATCAGGACCCTTCAAAAAGGACCCTCTTTCTGCTAATTCCCAAATGTGGGTTTTGAGAAGCAAAACATTCTCAGTTTCTGTCTTCCAGAAATATTGTACCACCTTAGAAACTGTCTTAAAGAGAATGGTATGGTAATGTTATGCCTTGCCCATTAGCTTGTTCTCTATGAACCTAGAAGAAGGAGATGAAAAGTTCAGAGGTAAAATGTTTGCCTTCTGGAAGCTGAGTCCGCAGTATTCACGTCCAGTCTCACTGGCATGACAGATGAAGTGCACATGTGAAAACTCTTGAATTAGCTGCCCCCAGTACATCTTATGCTATCTTTAAGTGTCTGCAGATTGAATACAGGATGCTTTTATGATGTGCAGTTGTATCTAAAGTGCTCCATAGCTGCATTTTTGTCATAGGCTTTGCCAAAACATCTTACGTAACACCTTGTGGACATACAGCTCATATTAATTTCTGAGTATGACATGTTATTAATGGTCCTGTAATTCAGGTGCTTCCAATTTTCTGTTTCCTTTCTTCTTGCTTAAAAAATAGTTTTGACCTTTTGCTGTACAGAAGTACATCACTAAATTACTCCTGCTGCCAGAGGCTGCAGTAGCTCCAAGCTCCATGTCAGGCTGCATGAATCCACCAGAGGCAGTGACCGCCTGCCAGCGCTGAGTCTTTGTGTTGCTTTGAAGTAGTTTGATTAACACCACAGTTTGGAAATCCCTGGTTCATTCTCCCTTGGGCAGTCTCATATTAATAATTGTTTGTTGTCAAGGTAACTTACCAGCTATTGTTGGTTAATTATTTATTTAATGACTTTGAAGAAGAATAAGCTAATCTCTGTCAGCCTCTAGCTGTAATATTTTTATAGGGGAGAATTTAGCATTTTTAACAAGCTAGTAAAGAAAGAAACATTTATGTCATGGATTATTAACTTTGTTCTGGCTAAATTAATGAAAATCTTTTTGGAATGATTTTGTTCTCTGTGTGTTTAGTGCCATATCCTGGAAAGTTGTTTTTCAGTGGGTGATCATCCTGGTTTGGCATTCTGACAAGGCGTTTAAAGATCATGCTGTTCTGCAAGCTCATCCAAAAACTCATCTGTTCTGAATGTTTTGTGGAAATCCAATCTTGCTCCATCAACCCACTTGTCAAAATTTTGCTCATGCCCTTATTTCTTGCACATATAATATACTCAGCTGGGTTTCTGCTTGGACTGGAGAAAAAGCTTTATAGAGTTTCCCGTCTTGGTCATTTTATTTGGCTTCGGAAGTCTACATTTCTCTCTTCCTTATTCTTCATATAGGATTTTTTGTGTCCATCTCTCTCACTCTTTTTAAATGGAAAAGACACAGTGTACAACTTGCTGTCTTTCATTGGCCATGAGTATCCTGTGGATTGTGCCATCAGTGTTGTCAGTGTCTCCTGATTTGGAGAGAGAATACTGAAGCACTTCAGGATTCGTAGTTAAATCTAGTTAATCCTGGATAGACTTAGTATGTACCCGTGCACGGCATTTGAATGGTGTATAGTGGTGTAACTGCTACAAACTATTTAGATTATTTCAGACATGTTCTTACAGGGTCAATTGGAAGAAATTTTGCTGCATAACCTGCTGCTTTCCAAAATCTTTCCCTTTAAATAAATGTTAGCTTTGACATCTCTCTGCAAACTTGGATTTTTGATGATAATATTTTTTTAATTTCATGATGTGTTCATAAGCTCATAATCAGTTATCTCCTGTTTTTTGTTTTTGAAGAAAGATTTCTCTTTAGAAATGTAATTCCCATTAGTTTGGCTTCTTACCGTGTTTGCCATTTGTGCAGTTAATAAGTTCAATCTATGTAAGATTCTAAACATATTAAAATGTATTAAAGGGACACAATGTATCTTAATTCATTTAGAATGGTCCAAAATACATAGTAAGATTAAAAAAGGCAAAAAGAAAAGCCCAGCATACTGTGCCACAAAATTAATGAGGTTATTGCTGACAGGATTGAGGGTCCAACATCCCTGCTGAAGAACTATTCCAGGCATTGCTTTGACATATTTGAAGAGAAGATGTTGTGAAGTGTGGAAGGCTATTCATTGAAGGAGCTACTCTTCTGCCTGTATAAAAATTTCATTCTTCAGAGATGTCCATCAGATATCTTTGTAGGCATCTCTTAACAGTTGTCCTACAGAGCTGTGTTTTTATTCCTGAACTATCTTCTTTTCAGGAGTCACTTCAATTTAATTTCTGTAAGTGAAGTTATGTTTTGAAAATGTGTTTGGCTGCCTAAACTTAAGGCCTGGTCCTGCTGTTTTTCCAACTAAATGGCCTTATTCTCATTTGACCTGTTTACACTGCTGTTATTACACAGCTGTAAGTGCTACTGGAGGCAGTAAATATTGATTAACCCCGATTAAAGCATTCACTTTCTGTCATGAAGGTTCAGTGAGCCATATTTTTCTTTTTCTTTCATTAAAAACCTATATTTACGTGTCTCTTTAGTGAAGTTTAATTTGGATTTTTTGCCAGATATTCAGTCAGAGGGAAATTGTTTATGAGTACCACGTGAATGAAAAATATCCTTGAACTTACTTTAGTGCCCATTGCACGACATAATCTCTCCCTGAAGCCCAATGGACAAGTGCTTTATACAAAGTGTGTTAGCAGAAGAATTTGTTATAAAAACCCAAAGCACTGTGAGTTTCCTGTGGCCATGAGGAATTTTGTGAGCACTCTGGAGGATGGAACCCCAGTGAGCTTTTCTGCTCTGCTCAGACTGCCTCTGCTGACTGCTGGATTTCTCTATTTGCATAATAATTTCATTGAATTTTTGTTCAATGAAGTGCTCTATCAGGGAGCAGACAACAGTGGCTAGAAGAAAGGGTTAGTACCTCCATTTTTCATTTGTTATTGCCTCTGAAACCTAATTTGCACCCATATTTATTTATAAATGAGGTAGAATAAAATTATAATCTTATACTCTGTTTTGCAATTCCAGCATTAGCTGTTTGTCCTCCTGTCTGACTCTTAGTTGTGTTCAGTTGTTTTTTTCATTAAATGTCTCCTACCAGACTTTCCCTGGATGGTTAGTGCTAGCTGTGCCAAATTCTTGAGATGTTTAATGAGTGAAGCCAATGCCTCCAGCTAACAAACTTGAGCATTACAGGGTAACCCAGGCCTCGTATTATTGTTAACATGTTGTTATAAAACATACTGGGGAAGAAAACACTCATAATTATGTTAATTACTCATAATAAATAGCTGAAGGACAGTGAACATTTAGAGAATAGAAACTGTGGGTAGGGAAAAGTGTTGTAAAATGTGTAACTCAGTAAAAACAGGAGAAAATAAAAAAGCAAATAAGAACTGCTTATCAATTAAAAAGAGATTCTGAGTGCATTTTTCCAAAGAAATCTTTGGAAAGCCCATTGTTTGAGATACTTCAAACTAGAATGGGCAAAGCACTGAATCATACACGAGTTAGATTTCCTTACTGTCAGAATAATAGGCCTGTCTTTCTGCAGTTTTAGGAGTATTTTATTAATTTTATTTCAGTTGCCTCAGTGATAATAAATGAACAGCCCTTTGGAAGTTTGAAGCTGACATTTGAGTCCTTAATGAATGTTTGTTTTTTGACTCTGCTTTTCTCATGAACACCAGGCTGCTGGCTGTGATTTTGTTCTCTCTGAGCAGCAAAGCATGTATTTGTAACACAGGCACTCATGCAGTCTCACAGTGGTTTCTGCAAACCAGGAGTGGCTGACAAGGCATGGGCAGGGCCAGGAGTAACAGGAACCAGCCCACACTCTCCCAAAGGCACCCCTGGGGAGCAGTGTGGACCAGGGCGTGGTGGGCAGAGTTTGCGTGGCCATTCATGAGGGAGGGCAAACAGGGAAGACGCCTTTTTGGAGGGAGAGCGTTCCATGACCTGAGTGGAGAGAGTTGATGTCCACACGACCCAGTAAGTGGGCAATTCTGTGACCAGCTGTGCAGGTCAAGGGCGCTCATCCTGCCTGACCCGCAGTGCAGAACGGTGGGCATTCACCTCAGGGCAGAGGCTGCCCCTCTGCAGTGGAGATCTGCGCCATCTACCCCAGTGGTGGCTGATGCCTCCACCCAGATGGAGCTGCTGAAGGGACAGCTTGAAGAGTAGACCTCAAACTTCAGGGGGTGCCTGGGCCTAGATCCTGGTGCAGGGTTTGGCTACTTGGACCACGGGTCTCTCGCTGGAAACCTGGTCTGGTGGGGCTGATAGGCTCCATGTGTCATAGAAGGGGAAGGGCATCCTCTTTCATAGGCTTTCTAAGCTGGTGAAGAGGGCTTTAAACTAAAGTTTCCATGGGTGGGGAACCTCAGTCCGTCCCACTCCTACCAGATGATGTGACCACCAGCAAGAGATGCCCTCAGCCTGGAAAAGGACCACAGCTCAGTAGGAGATCACCTGAAGAGTAGCACAAAGGAATTTCAGCCAGTGAGTTGGCTTCATTTGGGCCCAACTTTAATGTTTTTATGCAAACACACAGTAGTAATAAACTAGAGAAGTTAGAGATGTGCACACTCCTGCAGGGCTATGATCACAGAGATGTGTTGGGATGGCTCTTGTGACTGACCTGTTGGAATGGAAGGCTACAGTCTTTTAGAAAGGACAGACAGAGGAAATGAGGAGAGGGTGTCGCTTTCTGTGTCAATGAGCAGCATGGAGCTCTGCCTGGGGTTGGCTGAGGAGCTCACCAAGAGCAAAGGGGTCAGGATTAAAGGGAGGACAGGGACAGGTAGCATTATTGTGGCCATACAGGCCACCCAACCAGGGAGACTGAGAGGATGAGAGTCCTGTACAGATGGATAGGAGTGGCATCATGTTCGCAGGCCCTAGTGCTCATACCTTCAGCCATCCTGGTATTTCTTGGAGAAACATCACAGCAGGGCATGAAAAATCCAGGATGTTCTTGAAATGCTTCCTTCTTCAAGGGACAGGGGAACCAAAGAAGAGGGGTGCTGTGCTGGACCTTGTTCTCACTAATAAGGAGGGGGTTGGTAAGGAAAGTGAAGCTCCAGGGCAGCCTTGGTGGCAGTGACCATGAAATGGTGGAGTTCAACATCCTTAGGTCAGTGAGGAGGGTGCACAGCAATCTCACTATCCTCAGTTCAAGGGGAGCAAAGAGGAAGTTGCTCAAAAGTGCTGGGAGGCCTGCACAGATGAACAAGTGGCCTCTGGACAAACTCAAACACTAAAAGGAATCCTACAGAGGGTGGAGGCAAGGACAGGAAGCCTGAGAGAAATACAAAGAAATTGTCTGAGCAGCCAGGGATCAGGTTAGGAAAGCTAAAGCCCTGATAAAATTAAGTTTGGACAGGGGGTCAAGGACAAAAATAAAATCTTCTATAGGTACAGTTGGTGATAAAAGAGAGACTGTGAGCTCTCTCTGAGTGGAAATAGGAGATCTGGTTACCCAGTATAAGGAGAAAGCTGAGGTACTGAAGGATTTATTTGCCTCAGACTTCACTGGCAAGTGCTCTGGGAACAGAGAAGTTGTGGATGCTCCATCCTGTCAGTGTCCAAGGCCAGGATGGATAGGGCTTTGAGCAACTTGCTCATTCTAGTGAACCTGCCGTTCTACTGAATGGCATCCCTGCCCATGGCAAAGGTGTTGGAACTAGATGGAACCAGATGATCTTTAAGGTGCTTACCAACCCAAGACATTCTATGATTCTATGAAACTTATTTAAGAGAGTGAAACAGGTTAAATTTTCAGTCTCTCCACTTAGACAATGTCTTTGTAAGCCTACCATTATACCATACATAAACCATCCATCTTCTCTGCTCCGAGTAAGATGCATTCTCTCATTAGAGACACAAGCGTGTAACTGTGTCTGGCAGTACTTGAACTCTGAAAGTTGAAACACAGTTTTAGGGCATGCTGGTGTGTGCATATGCAGTCACCATGATACCACTCCCCAGGCAGCAAGTGTTTCTGCTGCTGGCAGGCTGCACTTGATCTGAGCTCCTCTTCCATCTGCTTCATCCTTGGAGCTGACTGCTGTGGCCACTCACAGAGCAATTTTGGCAGCAGCAAGGTACAGATGCCCAGCTTGGGAATGAGTTTCTGAAGTAGTGGCATCTCAGTGTCAGCTTGCCTTCCCAGCTGGTCTCTTCAGCATTCTTCTCTGGCTGGACTCCTGGTTCTCCTGGCCACTCAGAAGTTGGGGTCAGTCTCTGTGGCTTGCTGGCCTTCCCAGAAGAACACTTGTCTCTGATTAGTCCCTCTGAAGGAACTAAATGCTATCTTCCTACATAACTTTAAAAGTAAAATGACTCTGGAAAATCTCATGAAACTCACATAGAAACCTCTATGAAATGACATTTAATAATGTGATAGATTTCCCTTCTTATTGAAAATTTCTGCTGTGCTCTACTAGTGTATGGTGGATTTATTTCTTCAATACGAAGGAGAGCTTCATAAAGTCTGGAATAATTTCTAGAAGATAAACTAGAACATGCCTAAAATTACTCATGTACAGGCATAATCTTTAACATATTGGTGAAGCAGTCACCATCATTCTTATAGCAGATAGATTAAAAAGCATTTCAGTACCTCCTGCTCTTACACTGTTGGCAATGGAGTGAAAGAAGAACTGAAAATTACTGTCTCTTCCTCCAAACAGGACTGAAATGAAACACTTTGTTCTAGTCTAGGAATTTTTATTCTATTAAGTGGAATCTCTTCAGGCAGATATATGTCCTTCCCTCCTCTGTTCCCCTGTGAATATAAAAATAGTGGAAATAAAAATGCTCCAGAGCTTTGAAAGCCCAAAGTAGCCAAGTACATTGCTTTGTTTCTTCCTCTCTCTGGCTTTGCTGTCCATTGTGAATGCTACCTGAAGACTAATTTTTAGGTTTACTATTTTCTCGTTCCTCTGACAATGCTGGTGGAGTCTGGAGTATGGCTTAACCACTGATATCTCACAAATTCTCTTTCAGTGTCATGTCTGTACTCACAGGAAGTTTGATAGTTCACTGAAAATTATGTGTGCAGTTGCAGTTTCAGGTGTATACAAGGCTATGTCTGCCGAATCCTTTTTCTTTTCAAAGCATTGCTGTTCTGGAGGTTACAGCAAACTCATGTTGCTAATATGATCTAGGACATCTGCAGAGACTTTGCTGTGTTAAAACATCACAAAAGAAATTATTATATCCCTGGATTTACTGGGACATCAGGCCAGAATTTCTGTATCTTAAGTAACTTTTTTTCTACAAGAGAATACATACATAGTAATGAATTCAAGTAGAAAGTGAATATTATTTTGAGAAAAGGAGCATATTTTAGGTGTTTAAGTATTTTTGTCTACCTCAGAAAGGAATTAGGGGAAAAAAAGTAGATAAAAATATACCTTATAGGAATTTAATAATATGTATTACTGTAGGTATTGAAGGAATCAAATGTTCATCTACATTCACATAACACTACTCGGGTATCAGATTGGACCTGACTGCATAATTCTGTTTTCTAGCAGAAAGTTGGTTCCCATTTGGAATTAGGTAGACACTCAGTCTATTCTACTGTGGATGGTCAGGAGCTGGGTTTTGCTCTGCCCACTGTCCTGAGGCACCGTGATCTTTTTTGTTCTTGATGATGTTTTGCACTTCAAAGGGACTCTGGACCTAGAGGACTACCAGAACAATAGTATCATGTGAACATCCTGTCTTCTCTTCTTCTAAATAAAACTGTCTACGCACTGCTCTTTGATCACTGTGCAAAACCAGATCCCTTGACTCATAGGCTGTATAAGTTTTAAAGGCTGTCCTTAACAGAGTGGAGTTGTATATTTTGTGTTAATTTATGGCTTGACTAGCAGACTGAACAAAGAAAATATTTTTTAAAAAAGAGAATTTGTTACAGAATGTTACAGATCTGGCCTTAGTTGTGCAAGTTTTGATGCTGTTTTTTTTCTAGCTTGCACATTTTCAGTTCTGAAAAAAAGAAGTGTTGATTGTGTAAAGATTCAACTTACTCTTCAGCATCATATTGACTCTTCAGTGAGAAATGAGTAAAATGTAGTTGTATATGCATGTCATTATTTCTGGAGTAGATGGAGTATGTTTATATGAAGAAAGGAATTTTGCTGATTAAAAACCACCATATACTCATGTTTTGGGTGAGGCTTTCAGTGGAAGGGGAGTGGCGAAATACCAGTGGATATTTGTGTACAACAAGACGTGCAGAATATTCTTTTTGTGGCAAAAAATAACTTGCTAGATCCTCTGCAACATTTTCTCCTGCCTTGGTACATAGCTCCAGATATATGATAGAAGGGTATAAGTAGTGTGAGACTCCTCTCGTGCAGACCCTTTCTTGCTGTCACTCAGTTTATATAATTTTTTCAAAGGAAATTAATGGAACAATAGTGATACAAGTCTGTTATCAGTCTAGCTAAACTCTAAGGATTAGGTTGGTAAACACAGGTGCAGTTTGTTTTGCTCTGGATGCATGGTCATCTAGGCTGAGATCCTCGACCCAGTTCTCACAATTCCTCAGTAAGTCATACCTGCAGAACTGGGGTGTTTTCTTCAAAAGCAGAAAAAGTAGAAATGGTGAGAAAAGTGTACCCAAGTGTATCTTCTGTTTTGTCCTAGAGCTCTCTGCTAGTGTACCAAGCACACGGTTTCTGAGAGTGAGGCTGCAGTTTTCCAGAACTACAAGAGAACAGTGATAAACAGAGAAAACACAAAGCATTTCTGAACTGTGGCAGTTCCAAGGCAACGGACAATGAGTTGTCAGTTAAAAGGGAGTGTGTGAAATAAAACTCAGTAGGGAGCAAAAAGGATCATGATGGCACATAAGAAAGGGTATTTTTTTTCCCTATGCATGTAAAACCTATTTCTAAGTAAGTAGGTTTTGTGGTGTGTGGTTTATCTTGTGGGATCTGAGGTTTGTTTTGATTTTTTTTCTGTGAAGAGTAGTTTAACCCAGAAGAAGAAAAGTGCCCTGCTGAATAATAAGGATCCGCTTGGTTGCTCTATTTGAAAGTTGTTTGGAAAATGTCTGGAGACTAGGGAAACAAACACTGTTGAAAAGAAGCAAACTTGGTTGTTGGGACTCTTATTAACTCTCTACTAAGGAAATTTGGAAAGTAACAACTTTGGAAACTATTTTAAAAGAAAAAGGATTAAACCAGCAAGTTTTAATCCTTTTATCCGGCAAGTATAGGCAATGTGGACTGCTTGTTCAGCAAGCCTCGAAAGAAAAGAAGGGAAAAATGGTATCAGTGGCAGCTGGAAGTGGTTCTCACTGATAGTTTCTCATAGGTTCTGCACTGTTTTCATGTTAAGATCCCTTTTTATGTTAAGTCAAATATGTGGGTATTCTCGACCTGTCTTTTTGTGTGTTTGTTTTGTACTTTGATTCTTTCAAAATGAATTTTGTTTATATATCTTCTGTTCAGATCTACTTATTCTGGAAGTATAAGTAAAGTGCCTAGGTTATCAATTTATGTTGAACTCCAGATTACGGGACATGAAACATTTTGTTTCTGAAGATTAGAATCTCAGAGCTATCAGGAGTTTACTTGGAGTCAGTGATGCAACAGTAATATATGTTTAAGCTTTCACAGAGTGACAGTTTTATTGACACAGTTAGAGAGTGACGCTTTTATAGGAAGCATTCAGCTGCATTAACATCTACATGTAGCCCTTTCCTGGTCTCTAGGCATCACTTTCTCAGGTGAATTAGAGAAATTACAGAAGATAAATGGCATATTTGTGGATCACCCTGATTAAAGCCTTCAGCTGGGAGAATATCTTTTTAATAGTAATATAAAAAATATTGTCTTCTCCAAATTATGTGAACTCAAGATTTGAATCTTGTAAAGAGGAAATCAAAACTGTGCATAAGTTTGAAGAAGAGTGCATGTGAACTCTGGAAATAGGTGAAGAGTATTTAATTATTTTTGTTAAATCACTTGTCAGGAAACTCCCACTGCTAAAGTTTTACCACCTGTGGTGGACACCACCACATGTCAAAGATCTGACCTTGTATTGCTGGCCATGTATCGGTTTGAAAAATGAAATACATAGCTCAGCATTGCTAGTGTGGTGTTCTGATCTTCCTGGAGCCCTTCTCCTCAAATTGTTCTCTTTATCTCTCATGTAAATTCAAGAATAAGGATAAGATCAATAGTTCCAGAGAAAGAAGCATAGTAACCAGTGGTTAACCATATTTGGTGGAGAGAGATGATAAGACCGAAATAATACTGTAATGTCCCCTCCCTTTGTTGTAATCAGTTGCATTAGTTTGCTGTCATGCACTGTGGTGTTTTTGCTGTGCCAGAAATTACCAAGGAGATTGCTCAAATGAGTAAAAAACCCAACAACTTAATTCTATTCCATCTTTCTCTCCTTGCTGAAAGGACTGACAAAGTTGCAGTCCTTGTCTTTCATTGATAGATAGCTGTACTCCCTCTATAGCTGAGCTTATATGAGAAGTGTGATCTCTTACTTTACAGCACTGCATTGCAGTGGTGTAGGTAATGCTCAGGCAATGCACGTGTGCCAGAGTCCCTTGGCCAGAAGGACCCAGGTTCACTGATATTTGTCTCAAATGCCCTGGCTATTGAACAGGTCAAACCTTCCCAGCTTTTAGTTTTTACTTATGCCTTCTTTTGTTCTCTTTGTTAGATGGTTTTTGCAGTTCCTTTGAAAGGTGCTCAAATAAACAAAGAGGCTCATTCTTATTATTGCTTGCAGGTTTCCAACCTGTACCTGTATGACAGTGTGCTCATGCTGGCCAATGCTTTCCACAGAAAACTGGAGGACAGGAAATGGCACAGCATGGCAAGTCTGAACTGCATGAGGAAATCCACCAAACCTTGGAATGGAGGACGATCCATGCTAGAGACTATTAAGAAGGTGAGAAAAGAAAAACCACAGTTGTGTGAGCAAGTGAAAGAATTACTTCATTCTTACTTGAGCATTGGAAGAGGTTTTTCATTTTTATTCAGTTTTCTTTCATTTATTAAAAGCAAGTGATTTACAACTACCAGGAATGATCCGCAGCTATGAAACAAGCAAATGATTTTATGATAAACAAATTGCAGACATTGCAGTGTTGTTCCAGTGGTGTGTGTTCTACTCCTGTTGTTCTCACAGCTACCTTCTGTGGAAGTAGTGTGATTAGGAGTAGTCACAGAAATAGATGCATGCATTTTATAAAGAGAACAACCTGCGGTGCTCAGGGGGGCAACCAGTGATGCAGTTTAAGACTTTTATTCCATTTACTACAACTCAGCTAGCTTTGCATGTTTGCTGAGCATTGGTAAGTATGTTTTTGTGTACTGTAGGGATCTGATTTAGCTAAGTTGTCACTAACAGTTATGCTGTCTTGCAGCGTTGCTGAATTACTCAAATATGGACAGTACTGTGGTTTTGCAGATGTATGGCAGCTTCTTGTATGACAGTTATTTGATCACAAGTACTAGTGGAAAAATCCCTCTCATTTTTTACTATCCTAACTTTAGAAACTATTATGAAGAAACCCCTTGTTTCCCAGTATATGTCAATGAAATAATTTTCCTCTAGTAAAAAGATGCAGTTTGATCATTCTGACCAGTCCTAATGACACCATCTTTTGTTGCTAAATTATTTCCAACTTCAAGCGTCTTTGCTACAAATCCAAAATCAAACTCGGTGATACTTCCACAGAGATACTTAGAATTTTATCTTTTTATTTTCCCTGCCTCTCTTGGTAGCACAGCAGGCATATTCTTTCTTTTGGACTGGACGTTCATGCCTTTGTATTCAGACCCAGAAGTGAACATGCTTCAGTTCAAGTAGATGCTGAAATAGCTGTTGTCTGACTGTCCACCAAAGTCCTTCTGCTTTTCTTTAGTCTCTGTTTCTGTGAACAGTGATGACCTGATGGCCATAAACAGTGGATGTGTTAGTGCTAAAGTAATTTACAAGAAAAAACAGCAGCCAACCAACCAACCAAAAAAAACCAAAACCAAAAAAAAAACCCAAACCCACCCAAAATTAAAGTCTTTTGTCTGTCACTGGTTTTGGGTTTGAGCTACTTAAGGACATGTAATTGCTACATTTAAGTTCACTTTAAGCATTTTCAAAGCAGATTTTGCGTACCTTTAATGCAGAGGACTATTTATAAAGGTAAATTTGTTCTATTCTAAACTTTTTGAAACTTACTTCCTCAGGGCCATATAACTGGGCTTACTGGAGTTATGGAGTTCCGAGAAGATGGTGCCAACCCCTATGTTCAATTTGAAATCCTGGGCACAAGCTACAGTGAAACCTTTGGCAAAGATGTGCGGAGGGTAAAGATGCTGCTTCTTTCTTTTCTTTTCCTTTAAATAGTGTGCATTCTGCTTCACAGGAGAAAATGTTATTCTTAAGAATGAATTAGCGGTATGCTGCAGAAGAAATTTACTATAAAGGAAATATTTTCTAATTTATTACACACTTAAATCTTGAAAACTAATTTTATATTGGTAGGCAGGAATCCTGCTAGTTGTTTCCCACGTGCAGTAATGATGCAGTGCCATAACAATTCTGTGAACATAATAGGGAAGACTGCACAATTCTACTCATGTATTTTATTGTTAATTAAGATCTTATTGATATAATATAAATATGGGAGATATAATACAACAGGCACTTGTCTTACTAAGGAAGATAACTGAGAATATAAATTACCTATACACACAAAGATGTTCCAAGTATAGCTACTACAAGAATTTGGGATATATAAATTAAAAACTGTACAGAAGATAATTTCCGAAATGAATGATGCTATATCCTGAAAAATAAAGGATGATTCATCAGTGGTAGCTGGTGGAGTAAGAACTGATGGGGATTGGAAGGTTGTTAAAATGGTTCCAAGGCGTTATTAACATAAGTTGTCTTGGACTGAGAAGGCTACCTTGAATGAGTTCATGCAGAGGGGGTGCTCCAAAAGTATATGAAACTCTCAGCTGAACAATGAGGTACTGATTGGAACCCAGGATACAAATAATTTCTAAACTGGTCAGCTGGTTGAAATACAGACATTACAACTGTGTGATGAATGGGTCCTGCATTACACAGAGCTAAACAAAGACGTTTTCCATGAATAATTAAAATATATGACATTTTCTATTTCATTTGACGATTGGTTTCTGTGATTTGTTTTGATTCACCTAAATTACAGAAGTCTACATGGAAAAACAAGCAAGGAACTTGTGTTTGCATTATCATTTTTATCAGCAAAAGATGAGATTCTTTCAGAGTCTAGTTTGGCACAAGGATTCTGGACATGGAGCCAAAGGCGTGAAATATCTATTAGAAATTCAACAGAAGGCAGAAAAGTATTGAAAATACATAAAATTCCAGGAGATATAATTGAAAATTTTCTGTTGCCAAAAAAAATGTGTTTGAACATTTGAGATTGGCTAGGCAGCTTCCTATATTGTAATGGCCAGAAAAGGCTATTTCTCAGTCTGCTTTCACTTCTAGAAGACTGAAAATTAGGAAGTCTTAAGTTTCAAACACTACCTGAATTATTAAAAATTATATACCCTATTGCCTTAATTTGGAAAAGTGTTGTCTATTTAATAAAACAAAGTCAGCATAGGAGGTCTAGGAAACAATTCCAGCTCATAGTTGGAAGTATGCTGCACCTCTCTTTATGCACGAGTATGCAGAACAGAGGTACCTGGTGCCATGTGAGATGCTGTGGACTATCCTACTGTGTTTCCAGCTGCCACTGCAGAAAAGCATGAGTGTCCTGTCAGCGCTGTGTTAGCCCTAGCATATGGATGTCATGGGGTGCTGCAGTGTGGTTCCATTTTGTTACAGAATTCCCAAGTAACTTTGCACAAGTCACATAGTTGCTTGATGCTTTGATTTACCTTTCAGTAAAATTGGTATGAACACCACTCAGCACAGGTTTGAGCCTTAAAGGCAAACGGTGATGTGTGAGTATATATTATTACTTTATTTTCTAATGCATATTTCAAATATGGTAACACAGATACAAAAGCTCTTCCTTCAGCATGTGTAGCACACTGACCAAATTGACATAAAATCCAGAGGTGTGAAGTGGAGAGAGCTAAAATTCCACTCAAAAGGCACCACATGGCAAAGAAATAGGTAAAATGACTAAATGGAAAAATGGCTAAAATGGCTTACCTGGTATACTATCGATCACTTTTGATCCCTAATGTGCTACTTTGGGATTAGGTGTTTAATGTAGCAGGCCTAACTTTTTGGATGTCAAATCCAGAAGAGTTCCCAAAAATGAAAGGGAGTATAATTCTAAATTGGTAAAAAGCTAATGGCTGTGGAATACTGCTCTGAGATAAAATGAAATTATCCTTATAGTCTAATGCAGAGAGAGAGTAAAAAGTCAGCAATGTGCTATAGAAGTCTGTAGAAGAACTTGGAAGAGATGATACCTCTCAGAGCATAACTACCATGGAACTGCTGGAATTCAGTTATTTGAATTGACTTGTATTATTGCAGCAAAAATATGTTACAGCTTAGAATTGCTTTTAAAAACTCAGAAAGTCATGCTTGTCTTGTTTATATTACTCGAGTGAGAGACCAATGCTTATTTATTACAGTTGTTTCCGTTTCAGCCTTTGCTCAGGTTTAGCTGTAGAGGCACTTATTTTGGGTAGAAAACAGAGGGTTCTTCTGCAGGGTTTTCTTTTCTTCTGCATGGAGAGTATCCATATTTATTTATTCCTGTCCAGACCCCTGTGACAGGGTAAGGCAAAAGACTATAACATTGAGTGTTAAACCTCAGATGGAATCCAGTCAAAAGCAAGTGGACTTTTAACTCTCAACATCCCATACAAAGTTTATTGGGGATCATTCCCACCAGAAAGACTCCTAAGAGGGTGTCCAAGATAATAACTCAAATCTAGCAGGAATTTTCAGAGCTATTTTGTAGAGGCATCTTGACTTTCCAGTTCTCTGAGATGAGGTCTTTTTGTAGACAGCTGTTGCTTTCACTAGCTGTGATTTAGGCAGGAGTGTAAGTAAATATATGTATTTTCTTGCTTAGTGTACCTTCTGCTTTATTCAACAAGTCACTTAGTATGTCTTTTGTTACACAAGTCTAACACCATGTGGTTTTTGTAAAGGCTTATAGTGCTTTTATATGTACCATTTATTTTTCCTTTGGGTATACTTTAGTGAAAGGGAAACTTCAGAAAATGCTCTAATTTCTTTGGTTTAAACATAAAAGAACAAGGGATGTCCCTCAAGGTATATCACCTTGTTTTACAAGAGGCTCAAGTAATTGTTTTCTATTCACTGTGTGTATGTGGAGATTTAGAAAGCATGATGCTTAAAAAGAGATTAGTGTAGTGACTTATCAGGGCATTTGAAGTTGAAGATTGTTAGACAAACTAGGCTTAAATGCCTAGTGCTTGACAATTACCCCTATGGTTTATGTTCCTACTGTCTGTAAACACCTTTAGAAATAACAACCAGAGTGTCTGTATATTTAAAAAAAAAAAAGAATAAAAATAATTAAATGCATAAAGTAATAAAGGAGGAAGTTAGAATAAAGCCGATGTCCCACTTCCATGGTACAAGGGACATGAAGTGGGAAAGCAAGTCAGGACTACATTAATTCACTCTTTGGTGACCATCTATATTATTAGTTCTTGTTAATGAAAGCCTTCATGTAACTCAGAATACCTGAGCTGGTTCATGCTTCTTATGTTTCTGCACTTGGATGGATTCCACACAACACAATAGTTTGATGATCCAGTTGTGAGAGCAAAAGTAAGGGAGTTGGCAATCCAGGTTGGTATTCCTAGCAACTCCCTACCTCACAGTGGTGGCTCTTGAGGTGTAAACATATTTGGTCTTGAGGTGTAAACATATTTGTTCTCATTTGACCATGTGTGCAGAGAGTACGACATCAACTCACTGCCCTTGTAGGGATGTGATTAGGCTTAGTTAGATGATGCCTGTAAGGAGCTTTATGATAATCTTCATCTTCATCTTGGCAGGAAGATCTTCTGTAAGCCTGAAATGATGTGGTTATTTAGTTTATTTTATGACAGGGATCATATTTTTTCTAAAGCAATCTGCATTTCTTTCCCAAGCTGGCTGTAATGAAGGCAGAATTAATGGTTTGCACACATCCGGTATTTCATAAGAAACATTCTGCTCAAAATGATAATTTTTGGGATTGGTTATTCATTTCTGTTAGTCAGTGTGCTTTAATTATTTTAAATTAGATTTTCTTTAAATATCATCAGCTTTGTAAACAGTTGTAGTTGTTTCCTACGGCACTTGTGAGGCAGATTGCAGAAGTCACTGTAAGGAGTTTCTGTGATAGGTTTCAGAGTTGCTGAAACTCCACTTTCAAATTCTGATACCCTGGTTTAATTTGGATTGCTACCTGTAGGCAAAGTCTCATCACTATCATGAGAAATCCTATGCTCCTAATTCAGTGCAAAAAGGAATGATATTTTTAGGGATCTGCAGTATCAAGTGCTTTCATCTGTAAGAATATTGCCACATCACTTCGTATGCTATATATACACATCGTACGATATATACACACCAAAAGAATGTAATTGTAATTGAATCAGTTATACTTATATGGACAAATACATAACTAAATTGCCTGAGTTTAGCCATAAAACAGGTGCCTGCCTCCCATTTGAGCACTTCATAACCATGTACTGGGGTATAATATTTTGGTTTAACCTCTGTGGCCAAAGTATCTTTCAGCAGAAGTGTAAGACTGAAGTCTTGGTTACTTTTGGTCGTTGAAAGCCCCCTGTTATTTTGCAAAGGGAAGGGCTAATAGTCCTCCCATTCTGGGTAAAACACAGTTTCCACATATTTACATTTGTTTGAGTTGATTGAGTGCCATGGTGGAATAATTTGGAAAAAAGGTATTGTGATTCACCCTATAAATACGTTGTGTCAAGCTGAAGAAACGACTGAAGTAATTTACTCAAAATACTAAAACTTCTTAAAAGTTTAGCAGTAATTTTCTGTACCAGTTGGCTGGTGAGGAGTAAAAGTAAATGCATACCTTGCAAATTCCATAGGTTGAATTATTCCTGGTGAAAAATACAGGTGAGCATATAGGAAATGGCTATGATAACAATAGAAGAATACTAGAGAAGAAACATGATGAACATGGGCGTTTTTTTTCTGAAATGGAGTCACTGTTTGCTCAGGTTCTGCACATTTGGCCCTTTTTTTGGTAATTGTTCTGTATGCTTTGATTGTAAAATTCTAGCTGAATTATTACACTCACTGAAAAGTAGGTAAGCAGTTTTAAAAATGTGTTTTCTGTTGCAGATATGTGATAAGTAGTTCTTTTTAAATTTGGGTTTGGTTTGGTTTTTTTTTATGTTTCTGGAAAACATTGCCAGTGGGACCCATGGCTTGTATATAAACTGTTTCTTGTATTTGCAAATACAAAATGCTGAATATACTTGCAAATTATACCAGTGTCAACCCCAAGTAAATGGGATGTCTTGCAAATTTGAGCTGGAATTTCTCCAAGCATGAGATCATGCTGGTCTTCTCCTTTGGAAGACTGTTCAGCTATTTATGTGACATTTTCACAGTGTGAAGCTTGAGGCTAGATTTTAAAAAGCAGCCATATCTGAGTTAAGAGTGGGACCAGGATACCTAGAGCAATTAGGATGCTGCTGAAGTTTCCACAGCCCACATACACCACTACCTGGATGTTTAGAAATTCCATTTAATTTGTGAGTCACATACTATATCCTACCTATCAGATTATAATGAATCTTGGGTATAACATTGTCCTTTTTAAACACATTATGCAATATTGCATAAAATTGGGATATAAGGGGTGTTAAAATCAGCCTTATAAGAACAGGTACATTTCTAATTATGGAGTTTTCATCAAAGCTCCTATAGTTTATTGATGAATCCTAGGAGAGTATTCAGAATAGGATGACAAGAAAGCCCCTTTCTGTAGCTCAGCTTATGAAGAATCAGTGCTGAAATGTGGACACTTTGAAGAAAAATGTATTTCCATACAGAAACAGGTGAAAATTTTCTGAGCTTAACACACACTAAAAAGAAGTATTTGAAAAAAATCTGCACAAATTCTCTTTACCTTTTTGGAAATCCAAAGACAGAGATTATTTGTTGTTTTCTTTTTCACGGCATCGATCTTGAACAAGGCAACAAGCTCAGTGCTCCAGAAAAGAGGAACTGTTGCTTTTTTTTTAAATTTCCTGCCCTAAGAAATATCTTTGATACATGATTATTTAAAAACTCACAGCAATTCAGAACTTTTTCTTTAGTGTCAGAATAGCACTTTTTTTTTTTGGATAACGTCTGTTTAGTGAAATCACTTTGAAAGATAATAATGATTATGCCAAAATACAGTTATTTTAGCTGTCAAATCACATAGAGTCATCTTGGTTTCCATAAGTGCATAAACTAAGGAGATCTAACTTCATTTATAGCATGATTTCAGTGTCAGGGACAGTTGCAAGGACTGTATGTTGAAGGAGACCATGCATAGTTAGTTTTCTGTAGTATTTTAAAAATGCATTTAATTCTTCTAGTGGTTGTTGCCCTGTATCATTTGGTAAACTGCAAATAGACGTAGGCTAAGCATAATTTATGAAGTAATTCATGTCAGTAATAATTTTAAAATCCAGGATAACATCATGTGTATATTGCTGTGATATATTCGATATGTCAAAAAGTGGATGATTAAATACAGGTAATTAAGTTATTTGGTCATGCTACCATCACAGTTTTAAGAAAAATGAAAGAATTTTATGGTTTCTCTTTAGTCTTATCAAAATACAGAACATAACTAGAAATAATTAAAAAATACCTTTCTATTTGTGTTTTTATTTCTGCTATTTCATGCTGGATTATATTATTGTGTAGAGTAAATAATTCCAGATGCACGTTTTCAAAATACAAGTTTCGTGGCAAGATCTTAGTGTTCAGCCCAAATGTGGGACATGAGGAACTTCTGTGTGACAAAGTGCCACAAACCATCTGACTTGCTTTGCCTTGGTTCTTTAATTTCATTATACTTTAAAAAGAGTAACCTTAATTCCTCAACTCACTGTTTTGGAAATATACGTTCAAAAGGGCATCGGAGTTCTGATTAGACTTCTTTGTCTATATTGGCTAATTCACTGCAATTACAGTACTTGGCAGAGATTGCCTGCTGCTGTTCCAGTTCCTGACAGAACTGCCTTTAAATTGAGGACTTTCTGTTTTCAGACTACACAGAAAGCACTCAGTTTTACCTTAAAATAGGTACAATCTATAATCAATGTGAGCCTGTGCCAAGGAAAGAATTCCAAAATATGCCCGGTCCAGTACCAAAATATCTCCTGCAGTAGGAGTAAATTAATTTATGTATTTGGGTAAAATACACAGATGTCACATAATAAAACTTGTTCTCCATTTTGAGACAACATCCTTTTACTGGAATGGAGACAGTATCAGGCATAGATAATAACTGTCAAAATGGAATATCCTTTCTGAACCTTGCATCGATGTGGCAGGCTACCAGATTTGGTCTGGATTTTTAATACATTAATGGGTGCAATGCACAAACATTTACTTTACTAGCAACAACATTTTTCCTGTGAAAAGGTAAGTTTCAAACTCCCAAAAGAAGTTTGTTGATGAGGTCTGAAAAACTTGCAAATACTGGGCTTCGCTGGAAAGCAGATATAACGAAGAGCAAAGGAAAAAAAAAACCCGACATATAATCCAGGGATTCTCTGTTGTAGTGGAGGAGTTATGGAAAATATCCTGCTGCTTATTATTAACCAAAGCAGGTAGCCAGATACAGGCTTTCTTTTAGGAAAAGAAATGGCATAAAAATTGCTAAATCTGACAGCAGTTATTTGCTTTAAAATTGCTTGCCAAGGTCAGTTTCCCTGAACATGAGCACTGTGAGAAGAAAGAGAGCTTGCTTGCTGTAGTCGTTAAATTCCTCTCCATTGGAACACTGCCAAAATGTCCCAAAAGGTTGTGCTTTACTTAGGACAGCACATGCACCTGTTCCCTCTGTGTCTGATATTTCTGTGCTGTTTTGCCTGGTCCTGCCCTTTCTTCCACCATCACCAAACTTCGGGAAAACAATCGAGGAGTCAAATCCTTTCTCTTACCTGCCCTGTTTTCTGGGATGCTGTGTCTATCTATGATTTTGTGTTGCATAGTTTACTAAGAGACTTGGAGGCTCTACCAGCTTGTGGGGTGAATTGTTGGTTTCAGGAGCTTGACTACTGCATCTCCCTGCATTATTTGTTGTAAAGTCTCTTTTTTTTTTTTTCCCCAAAAAGTTTTATCAATTGATAATTGTTACAATGCTATGAGAGAAATGGTTTTGTTTTAAAATGGTTGAAATAATACCACCTAGGGATGCTGTCTAGCTGATATCAGTTCATGGGCATTTGTTTGGTTGTTTTTCTGGTTTGTTTTGTTTTTAAGTAAGGACTGTTATCTAAATATAAATAAGGTTGACAAAGTGCAAAAATAGGTGTACTTTTACAAAGCAGTCTAAAGCTTTCCTGTGCAATACTGTGCTTGGTCAGATGGGTGACTGAAGGTACTGAAGCATTTAGTCCCTGGAGGCTTAACAGAGAGTAGTCCTGGATGAGCACAACAGTCAGCAATTGCTTACATGGAATTAAAAATGCTCATATCTAGTAACAAAAAGCACGGGTGATATTTAATCATATGAGAACATTTCAGTCTGAGTAGTTCTAGCACCATCTATAATTTTCTTAAAGCTTTATGTGCTGTTTATTCTTCCCTAAGATTAATAATACAATAAGACATAAGCTAGGGGATGCTTTGCAAGATTGCTGTCTGAGCTGTGCTGAATGTAAACTGAGTTCTTTCTCTCGTTCTCTCTACTTTCATTCATGATGCCATTCAATACCAATCTGCAAGGCCACTGTAGCTGTTTATGTTTCAGTAGCATCTGGAAGCTATGGGTTTGTTATATCAAGAGTTGCCCAGGTATTTCACTGTATTGTTATTGTGTAATATATCAACCATGTGGTTGTGTGTTCAGAAATCTGCTGTTGTAGTTTTGCCATTCTGACAGGAAAATGTTATCTTAATCTAAGTGTTGAGAATGTTCAGTATTGGGACTTCTCAGGGTGTTTGCCAAGATGGGGGCCAGTAGTTCTGTGGGTGAGGTGTAAGGTCTGAATTTCAGGGTAGGTATAACAAACACCCCTGCTTATGGCTGAAACTTGCAGAGAGAGCAGCTCACTTCTGGAACAGAATCTGCAGCTGTGTCTGCTTTTTTTTCTTTCTTCTCTCCTAAATTTTAAAATAAATAATTGAGAGGAAGTACTTCAAAGCAGGTTTTCCGAACTTTCACAGTGATACAACAAGGTAATTGCACTAGAGAAACAAGTGTTATTACTCCTTTGTTTTTTGTTTGTTTTTTTTTTTTTTTTTTTTTTTTTTTTTTTTTTTGGGCAAGTGAGGGCAAAAGAGAGCATAAAACAGCTACTTTATGAGCATGAGGGAAGTGCACTGAGATTTTGTTATTATTTTTCATTAACTCTGATTGGTTTCTGAGTGTTCAGAGGAGGACTATTCCTCGATAGACTCACTGAAAGAACATTCAGAGCTTTTTTATTTGAACACAAATAGGAATACTATTACACAATAGTAACCAGTGAAGTGGAAAACAGAGATTTGCTGGCTGACCTGGCTTAAAATGAACCTGAATCTAGGGTACAGCCCACAGAGTCTGCTACTCTAGTGTGGCCCTCATCACAGCACATTTCAGCCTCTTTCTTAATTAAAACAAAATGTCTAGTTTTGGGATCTCAAGGGGAATCTCCTGTGTCAGAGGCTTGTTCTCTGAGTTTGCTTCTTTTTCTCTCATGCATCCCCCAGTTTCACTCCCAGCTACATGGTCCTCACTTTTGTATTGCATCCTGTCCTCCGAAAGCTGCTCTCTGTTGTGGGTGGTCATTTGTCTCCATGGAAGCCGCAACATGCTCCATTTCAGCAAACAATTCAGTGTGACTTGTGTGCAGTGTGGCTCTGAAAAACTGGTACCTTCCTCTGCTGCCTAACCACAACTCAACATATATTCACACTTGAACGGAGAGATTAAATATCTTCCATCCGCTGCATAAAAATGGTTTCCTCCCCGTTTCTGTTTTGAATCTTGATGGAGGATTTGGGCAAAAACAGTTGTTCAGAGATTTATTACTATGTTATTTTAACTAATTAATTAATGGTTTGATTTATTAAAAAGGTAAGCAAAAATTTAAAATACCTACTGTTAAATCTCAGAAGACAGAGAGAAGTTTCCATATATGTTTTCATTCATTATGTAATGTACTTCTGTATATTTTTCCTATGGGTGGTATTACAAGACTTTGTTATCAATTACTGTGTCAGCCATGACTTAACACCATCATAACACTTTACCCATGATGACTCCTGTTGAATCTCTCTAATTGCCCACATACCACACTTTTTGTCTATGTCTTCCATTCCCAAGTTGCAGTGTAAAACAGTCATTTATTGTAGTCAGTAGAGAAGAACAAATGGAAAATATGGATTAGATTGCCTTTCATTAATATATATATATGCATATTTTTGGTGAGAGATTTCATAAGAAAAGGAGCTTAGATTAGATTAGACAGTAATTTTTTAAAACTAATCCAAACTTTAAGGCATTAAATAGTTTTGGCTTTAGAACGATTATTGCAATTACATTAGTTTTTTAATATAATTTATTGCAGCAGGGCCACATCCTTCTGGGGGCCCTGGAGCCTCACCCAGGTGGGGTCTCACCAGAAGAGAGTAGAGGGGCAGATTCCCCTTCCCTGACCTGCTGGTCGTGCTGCTTTTCACACATCAGAGCACAGTTGGCTTTCTGGCTGCAAGCTTCTCATCAACATCTCTGTAGAAATGTCCTTTGTGCTTCAACATGGTATGTTACTGAGGTAACCATGGAGGAAAGGAACACTCTACACCCCAGAAAATCACAGTTTCCTCATTGCTGACTTGGTGTTATCTTGAGGTGAATTTGTTCAGTATAGCACAGTTCAATATTGGACAGTCTGATGAGGATATGAGAGTAATTTTTATCTGACAGCTGAGCCATCTGTGGAAAGTCAGAGTCACCATCACTAAAACTTTTTTTATCTGCCACAGAGTGATCCTGCTTTGGAATATAAATAATCTTCAACTTAAGGGAAAGGCTCAATAATGGTGGAGAAAATGAGGTTGGGCCGTCCTCTCTCTGTCCCTCTGTCTGACATATGCGAAGCACATAAAGGTGAAGTGTGCTGGTGCCACCCAGGATAAAGCAGCAATCTTCTCTTTCTTATTTGCATGCTTGTGATTTTGTCTAATTGCTTTTTACCGTGTTCAAAAAACAGTGCATGGCCTGAAAAGCTTGGTTTTTCTTTGTTATGTATAGCACAAGTTGGTTATTAAATGTTGGAGAAGTTCACCACATTTATAAATTGATCTATAGCTGCCCTTATAATATTTCATCCTAATATAATCAGGAAACAAATTTTCTTGCTTCAGATATATCAGTTGCACTTGCTATACATATTTTCTGGTTTCATTAGAGGAGAACAGGTAGAGCCTTGTTTCTTCACCATTTATAACACTTCAGAGAGGATCTTCACCTGCACACTGCTCCTGCCAGATTATCTTTCTCCGTTCTCACCGATTTTGAGCAAAATATAGTTTAAGAACCTGTACTCATTTTGCTGGTGTCTCGGTATGGGAGGATTTAGGGTAGTTCTTTTGAGTATTGATACTGGATTTTGAAGAGAAGCTGCCCTGTTTTCTCACCTTTTATGAAGTAAAGAAAAAGAATCAGCAGGATCTTCTGGAAGGAAGGGAAGAATTGGAACAGCAAGGATCTCTTGAGCTCCCTTCCCTCCTGTGTCTCCCAGATCAGCCTGCCCACATTAATAATCCTCATTGCTCCATGGCAGTTAGTCAGGCTGCAGCAAAGATTAAACATCCTTCCCTGTAGCTGAATTAACTTTCTAGATATAGGTAGTATAAAATAGGTACATCAATGTACCTACTCCCTCTCTGGTTTTAATTATTTCAGAAATCCTGTCTGTTCTGAATTCATAATAACTGTATTTCCAAGACTTGGAAGTTTAGGATCAGACTAGCAGCAAGGCTGTGTAGAGGCAGATTTCCATTTGAAGTGAGCTGTTTCGATTCTGATTTTGAAACACCACTGTAGGATATCTCACTTCTCTAGCTCTGGCTTGCTTCGGTAGATATTGCATGGTCCAGTTCAGAAAGACAGTGCATGGATTATTGATACTCCAGCTCAATGAGCAAAGGATTGTTTTCTTTTCTCCTCCTTCTCCATTAGAAATGAACAGATCCAAAGCCATTTGTGTGTTTTTGTACAGCCACAATCCTGCCCACTGCCATTGCTTCAAATCCTTCCATGTTCTCCATATTCCCCTTCCATGCGTTCCTGTCACCAAAATAAGTGTTAGCATTGTGTTCCAGGATAGAAATTGGGATGTCTGTTAGTTTGATCTATCTTAGTTCCAGAACTTCTTCGGTTTTCCATAGGTATCTCAAAATGCCTGATGGCAAACTAAATGGGGTATAGACCCAGGCAAGAGCAGGATGCTCTGTGGGGGAGTGCACCAGGAGCACAGGCAGCTAATTTGAGTAATCCCAGAAACCTGGGGATGCAGTGATTGATGAGGAAAGGACCTCCAGCTGGTCTGTAACTGAAGCAAGATGACAAAGTCTGTTGAATTAAATAGTGGTTTGACTGACAGCATCTCAACTGAAATCTACATCAGGACTAGTTCTGTTGCCTTCCTGTTGTATATTTATACTGAAGTATGCCCGGCCTTGACTATCTCTAACTTTTTTATGTCACAGTGTGCTCAGTTGTGACAAAATCCAAATGTTCTCCCTTTCTTTGTTGCCGTAAACCATTTGCATAACAATGCTGAGGCTTTAAATTGTGGGAAAGACTATATATGTGTATATATGCATATATAGATTTAACTGTATCTTAATTTTTTCTTTGGCATATTAGAATATGCTTGTCTTGTCAGTCACACAAAAAATACAAATCAACAAAAAAACCCAATTCCTCTGGGAGCATTTTGAAAGCTTTATATGGGCACATTTAAAGATGGAAAAAGTATAGCAGTAAGATTCATTATTTTATTTTGGTGTGCTGACTAATGATGTCAAAAATACAATGTTGAGAAACAAAGCATGCCCAGTGGAAATATAAGGGTGTGGGAAACCAGAAAGAATTTGTGGATAATGGTCATCAATAAACCTGACAGGCAATATTAGTACTTCCTTTAGCTTATTACAAGCTAGAAATACAGGCTCTGCTTTCCAGTCTTTACGTAAGGACTCATATTAATATTGCTGTGAGGAAGAGTTTTTCCTCATTTTCTCTGCACAATATTTTGCAGACAGTCCTGCAGTCACCCTTCTGGTTCTCTGGGCTGGCCCCAGCTACCTGGTCAGAGCACAGGTGATCTGGTAACAGATTAGAAGGAGAAATAGAGGGTGCAAATTTGGATATAAAGAAAATGCAGGCTAGCTTAGCACATGTGCAACAATTTTTTATTTAAATCAGATAGGTTTTTTAAAAATAATAGCATTTTTTCATAGACTGAGAGATAGATTATATTCTACATCAGATTTCTCTTCATTTTCAGAAAGTTAAGAAATGTTTTGGCTATCAGTTTTATCCCTGTGATTTTCGGTTTCAGGCACTAATTCCATATAGAGAATTTTTTGTATACATGTATAGACATACATTAGCTTCTTTCATGTAATGGATAAGGCTTTCTTGCAAAAGCCTAACTAATGTTAGGCTGGTTTCACCGACAATAAGCAATTATTCCTTCCACTGCAACTGGCAGGCAGTGAGTACAAGCAGTGCAAGCAGGGGTTCTGTTTTCAGAAAGGTGCCACATGTAAGGTAATCTAGATAAACATGCAAAATATATAATGGTCCTCTAGCTTGTTTTTCCCTGCCTGTTGTTTCTCTTTGCAGCCATTCTAAACACCTTTGATTGGCTGTGCGTCATTACCAGGCATGTATATGCCTCAGTTGAGAGATTATTAAAAACAGGTATTTTCTATTCATGAATCACAGCTCTGATTCTAATTTATAAAGTCTCCTTTATTAAAACTTATTCTCACTTGGCATTTCTTTTAATTATCTGAGAGACAATGGACATATTATTTTTTTCTTTTCATTTTTCTTTTGTAAAGACTAAAAATATTGATTTCTAGCTAGCTGGATTTCGTTGTCTTTCTGCTGCTATCTTTTGTCTCCATAGAAATAGTCTTCTTAATGTTACCTTCACATGAAGACCTTTGTATATCTGCAGTTCTTTATTTTCCTTACAAGGAAACGAGGCTGCCTTGGAAGTGGGTTTTGAATGGATTCTTAAATTCTCTGATGGTCAAAGAAAATCAGTTAATTTGTAATGAAAAGAAGAATAACTAAAGAGAATTGTTTCATACAGAGCTTTTTCTAAACTGTGATTACCTTTTGGTCACAACACATGGGATAAGACTCCACAATGCTACTTGTAGCCAGTCACAACTTTTTCGAAAGGATATGTATGAAGGTTGTTGGCACAGATCTCCTGAGCAGTGGGAGAATAGTCTTGCTTAGCCAGTAAAGTTAATGCCTGTGTTGTGATGCTGCACAGGCAGCAGCACCCAAGCGAGTGAGGCAGGATGTTGCTCCAGGTGCAAAGGCTGTGACCCAGCTGTGGTATCTATTAGCTCTCTTATCTACTGAGAACTCTGCCAGTGACTGGCTGAATCATGGCTGCAGAGAAACAATAAGCCGTTACGTCAGATTGTTCCAACAGAATTCAGTGGTAATACAAATGAAATTTTGTGAACCAGCCTTGTAGACAGCATAAATATGAACTTCTTTCGTGAAGACCAAGATGGAGAACCAAGTGCATAGTCACACTGATCTCAGGTGTTCTTCAGGACCCAAACCACTCCAGCTGTCTCCAAATGGCAGTAGGTGTTTGGAATTACTGCACTCTGCATCAATTAATAATTTATTTATTTTTTAAAATCTCCTACTGTTTTGTAGTAATCTGCTTTAAAAAGTCTGTTTATTTGCAATGTCAGAAGGTGTGATCTGCCTGAACATCTTCCAGCTAGAGAATTTCTAATTTTCTTAATAGATGTGTTTGGAAGGTAGTGACTTACAGAGAATCACAGACTATCTTGAATTGTAAGGGAACCACTTATTTAATTTAAATTATTAATTAAATACAGGGGACCAGGATACAAGTGTATAGAAACTGCCTTATTTATCAAAATACTTCTAACCAGCATCAGTAGTGTATGTTGGTTTTGTCTGCGTGTTTTAAGGGATATATCTGGAGAATATGAGGTGGGGGAGAAAGGAGATCCAAGAAGAGCAGCTGCCTGGCTTCTCATGAAAATCAGATGCCTTTAAGGTGACCAAAGTCAAATAAATGAAGTCCGTATTAATTGGGATCTGATCACAGTATGGCTGACTCTGGGGGTGTGTGCCTTGTGCCCAGCCTGGTGTGTGCCACCAGAGGACGATGTCAGAGGGCAATGTCTTGTTAAAAGATTGGACCTGCCCCATGGTGAGTGCTCACATGGCTGTGCTCCTTCCACACACCTCTGAGGTATCGTGTTATCCTTCCTGCACTGCCCCTTTCCGATCCTAGCTTATGTTTCCTTTACGTGTAGAATATTGGCCGTAACATTTTGCTTAACTTTCTTGCTTGTACAACAGTGCAAATTAGCCCATTTGTGTCTAGCTAGTTTCTCCTTGAAGCTGATTTTCATTTGTATTGTTTCTCTGTGTTTGAAGCAGATTCTTATCTGTATCAGTTAACACCTGATGCGAACTGTCTTATATTGAGAGAAATATGAGCTGCTAGTATCCATCCCCCTGAAAACTCCCTTGACTTTCTCCCCTTCTCCATCTGTTGTGTACTTTGAAATGATTTACCTGGCATGACTCAAACTGTTGACATTGTGAAGCAGTTGTTACATTTCACCGCAAAAAACTGACAGAATAGACGTGCAAAAAGATGAAGGGCCCTTTAGAATGAAAATCTCTGTACTGCAATGAATATTCTGATTGATGAAATTTTCAACTGCATGTGTTTTGTTTTTTTCTTCAAAACAACAACAACAACAAAAAACTTTCAGATGTGTTATAAACTTCTGATGCCATTTTTGAAATAAAATAGCAGACATCTACCTCAATAAGATTTTAAACAATCTTTCAACTTCAGGACTTTGTTACATTATGCCCTCAGGAACCTATTCTTATTATAATTATGACCCAGAGGAAATATTCTTGAACAGTAAGACTTTTTCATGGTAATAGCACAGTAGATGTAACACTGTACTGATGATTGTTTAAAAGCTTTT
This sequence comes from Pseudotriccus pelzelni, assembly GCA_035584735.1. Lineage (NCBI taxonomy): Eukaryota > Metazoa > Chordata > Aves > Passeriformes > Tyrannidae > Pseudotriccus > Pseudotriccus pelzelni. The sequence goes on along the minus strand of JAWMRA010000162.1, from coordinate 7,643,781 downwards.
TGCCAGTGTGAGGTAGAATGATCCAACACGTTTGAAACAAGATACTTTGGGTTGAAACAAGAACTGTAATAAAGGAGAAATAAGTTCTTAGGAAATGCATTGAAAATTAGTAGGTTGAAGATGAAAAGACTGAAATTATTAATAAGAGTGTTTCTTTCATTGCACAAGAATAGCTGCCATTTGTGCTGTTTGAAGGTTTGTAGTTAAAATCAAAGGATCTGTGTTCTCTCACTGCTGTTCTGTCACCTGTTACTTTAGTGATGCTGAAAAGATGTCAGGGGGTCAGTTTCATAAGCAGTAAATTCACAGTGTTTGGTTAACATTCAGGGTAGTTTGATTAATGTTATCAACACCAGAGTCATAATAATTACTCAGTATTCTAGAATTTGCAGTGGAGCCCAGAACAGTGGCGTTTCCACATTTGTGAAGACAAGATGGTGTGAGTTAGGAGAGTAGTTCTGCTGTGATATGCAATTTATATGTAACTGTTCAAAAAGTAAACTTATTTGACTACAGCAATACAACAGAAGTTACATTTAAATGTGGAGTAAATAGCCTGATAAATTATCATAGAATGGTTTTGGAAAGAACTGAAAGATCATCACAGGGTTGCCGTTTATCAACAATTGTCTTCCTTTTATCAGCAATGTACCTGTATGAGCTTATCTTGTTGCTCTTGATGTCCCTGTCCAGACTAAATTCTGTCAGGGCTTTAGCTTTCTTAATCTGATCCCTGGCTACTCAGGCAACTTCTCTGTATTTCTCCCAGGCTTCTTGTTCTTGCTTCCACCCTCTCGGGTTCCTTTTTGTGTTCGAGTTTGTCTAGGAGCTCCTTGTTAATCCATGCAGGCCTCCTGGTGATTTTGTCTGGCTTTGTGTTGTTGGGATGCATCGCTCCAGATCCTGGAGGAAATGGTCTTTGAATATTAACCAGTTTTCTCGGGCTCCTCTTCCCTCCAGGGCTTTATTCCATGAAACTCTACCAAGCAGATCCCTGTTGAGGCCAAAGTCTGCTCTCATGAAGTTCATGGTGGTGAGTGTACATCCTCCTCGCTGCCCTAAGGACCTTGAACTCCACTATTTCATGGTCACTGCAGCAAAGGCTGCCCTGGAGCTTCACTTTCCCCACCAGCCCCTGTTTGGTGGTGAGAACAAGGTCCCTATAAATTAACTTGGGAATAAGGAGAAAACAGTGTGGAGCAAGACACAGAAGTGACTGAAAAGGGGAGAACAGAGTTCTTAAAGTTAGAAAACAGGATAACTGGCAAATGACTGTATTCTCATCTCAAAATGTGGCCACTGTTTGTATCCATAATGATAGTTAATTGAAACAGTAGCTAAAAAAGAAATAAAGCTGGAGAAAAAAAGAAGATGCCAAGCATCACCATAATAATTACTGGAATAGCCCTCTGACAGAGAAGTCTAGAATTAGTTTCTCTCATGTATTTAGGTTGTAATAGAATCTTTGTCCTATGTCTGCTATTAGAGATTAGAAGACATTATTGACTCTTCTTGCACAAGAAAACTGATAGCAGCAATCGCCTGCGAGGGGAAGTTAGACTCCGTTAAACCAGATGATTAACCTTGTCATATTTCTGCTGGTGTAGTGGATGTGAGTGTCAGATGGTTTGGATGCTTTTTCTGTATTCAACATACTTTAATTAATTGAGGAGAGAAAGGAGATCAATGTGGAATAGAAAAGAAAGAGGACCACTAACACTCCTATTTTCCTGTGAGCCTACAGTCTTGAGCAAAATACTGAGCTGAGTAAACATTACATTTAAGACCATATTTGTAAAAATCCTTTTTCCTTTTATGTACAAACCTTTGGAAAAACCTGTAGTCCTGTAAAGTTAAACATAGTTTTATTTTTGTGCTATATTTCTAAACTGTAGTTTTCCTATAAATGGAATGGCATGATGACCACTTTCATTACATTAAAACAATTTAAGATTTCTGCTGTATTTTAGGAGGTGTAAAGAGACTGGTTTGCCATTCATTTGTATTAGCGGTAAGTTAATAATGACCAAATGAGGCTGATAAAAACCCTTCAAAAATAAAAAAAACCCCTGTAAATAAAATAATTTATCTCTAAGATACCACTTTCACAGAGATTTCACTATGATAGTTTGGTGATATAATGTATGACATGGATGTCCAGAATGTTGTAGCAATAATTTAAGAGCAAGTATACTGGAGTAAATGTTCCTGAAATGTTCCTGTTAACACAGACAGAAAATCACTAGGAACACTTAGCAAGATATCACAGGTAAAGAGTCAGCTGGAACCTCAGTTTTCATACAGTTGTGTAAGAGCAGTGAAGTCAAGGGATATTGATCAGATTTTGCCAATTAAGGATCTTGCCTGAAATATCTTTCCGGTAGGATTGTAACATCTATTCGCTCTGCAGGCTCCATAATAACAGTTCACCTAACCATATCTAACCTAACTTTATATTAGCTTAGGGATTGCTAGTTTTATTTCCACAGCACCATGAAATTCATACAAGGACTGCAAAACCCACTTCTGCCTATGCTAAAAACCCAGCAAGTACAGTCATGTGGATTCAGTAAATGCAATGCAATTATTGTAAGCAGGACTGCTAATATTAACTACTGACATTCATGAAATTTTGTGTTACTTTTGGCATTATGATAATAGATGGGGGCTAAGTAGGAGAATATAAGTGTTCTACTAAAATATTTCATTGTCTTAAGCATACTATGTTCCCACTGAAAAACTTGTCTTTTACCCCATCATGGAGCTGGTGGGATTTGTCTGTCTTACATCCCTTGTGATAAATTCAAGATAGGGGGGCTTTGAAGACTAGAATTCTGATCTGGCATTATTTTAGGCCTCTCCTGTTCACATGGTAAAAAGCATAGAAAGCAGCAGCATACTAAATTCACAGTGGGGACTAGTTGTTTTCTGTTGTGGGCGTTTTGGTTTTTTTGGGGTTTTTTTATGAATAATTTTTTATTGCTCATAAGGTTCAGACTACTCAAACAGAGGTTTATTTTGTGGGTTTTGTTCTTGTCAGATTTCTCTAAACGCCAGAGGAATTATCTAGACATCTCACGAAAAAGGCTAATAATCATATTTATTTGTTATGATGTTCAAAACTTCCTGATGCAGCAAGGCCTTTAACCCAAATCTAATCCAGAAAGTCAGAGTGACTGTTGACATGTTTAAATTCTTTGCTGAATAGGGACTGAAACTTTGCCCATTGTTAATGTCCCGAGTTCTTGCTGACTGCAGTGAGAGCCTCACACTTGTGTCCAAGGGGAGATGGCTGGTAATGCATAAATTCCAGCCCACAGGGAAATTCTGGAGTGAATTTGATGACTCTGTCAATCTACAATGTTGTAATTATCTTGCAATATCTCTTTATCATGTATTGACATTTCTTGATACCAAAAGATAACACTGCTTGTGTATGAACATGAGAGAATTTACCAAACTTTTTTACTGTACCATGGGTTAAATTATAATGTCAGTGCTACTGTTATAGTTAATAAGTTAGACACATTCAAAACTAACATCCCCAATTTCTAAGAAATAAAGGAAAGGGAGAAAATGAACAAAAGTAGCATATTCATGACATGTCTGCTGTTTTCCTTTGAATATTTATTCTGAAATAATAAACTGAGATTGTCTAAGGTAACTCACAGACATGCTTTCAGATGTTAATGCTTGATACTTCATATTTTGGAGTTCAGCTTACTCTGCTGTAGAGAAAAGTTTAAGTTGAAATATAGCATCTTTTCCAAGTAGTTTGAAATTAGTGACCTTGTGGTATCTGCAGAATGGTGGAAAAGAAGAAGCCTCAAAAATGTCTTTATTGGATATTTCATCAGAGACACAACTAATAATATTTTGCCATGATATCCAGAGAGTGTTCTGAGAGAAAAAAAAACCACAAATACTCCTTTCTTTCTAAGGGGTGATGCTATTTGGCTAATAAGCTGGTCAGCCTGTCAGGTGCATTAGCAATAAGTGATGCCTCTGCTGACTGCAATTAAGGAAAATAAGCTGCATGTGCCTGCTTGCCTGCCATCTCTCCTGTGCTGTGGTATTCTATCTAGCCAGTCCTTAGTGCCTTTCCTTTTCTTCCCCTCTATCCATCTTCCACCTCCTGGTTTTCTTGCTGCTGTTTTTCCTGGGCATTCCTTCCTGCTTTTCTCAACCCTCTGTGCCACTGCTCTCTGAGATTTAAACTGTGTCCACACAAACATGCATGTTCTCTCTTTTATGTCCATCAGCTACATAGTATCATCAGGTGTATCAAGTCTTCACAAACCTCCTGTCACCTTTTCTTTTTTAGCTGTTTTTGTTTTAAGCTCGCTGCTATTTTCCATTATTGTTTCTGTAGTAAATTACTATTAAGATTGTCAGTGTACTTTTCAAAGAAATTGTGAGTTTGGTTGGTTGGTTTGTTTGTCTGGCGGTGGTTTTGTTTACTTTTTTTTTTTTAATATACATTTATTTTATTTCACTCCTCATCTGGGAAGTTTGTCTTAAAGCTCAATTCTCTTGTTGAAGAATGCTTGATCTCCATGTCTGAGAAGTGACTTCTCTAGAGATCTTAGAAGAAAGCCTCTGGTGTTGTTTTCATAGATGAAAATATAGTTGAAATTTCACACAGTTAATTTGATTATGGAGCATATTCAAAATTAATATTGTAATATCAGACTTTAAAATTATCATGGGACATTGACAGGGAACCTGCAGGAGAAAGGCACATAATGTGCAACTGAGATTTAACCTGAAGAGTAGATGGCTTTTGTTCCAGCTGAAGGTTTCACATTTTTTCATTCTCTGCATTTAGTGTTGTATATTAGAGCTTTCTCTGGTGTGTGGATAGCTGTGGCCAGACCTTTATTGAGGGGAAAGTTGATAAACCAGGAAGGACTATTGTTTAAGTTCAGCAAAGTTCAGTAACAAGTCAGATAGGACCCACAGATTCTGCAACTAAGTTACCTGCTATTGGCACTTCTGTTTCCACCTATAATTTTGCTCACATCCCTCTTTTCACCGTCATATACTTTAACATAGAGAAGGTAAGCCGAACTCTGAACAAAAATCATGTTTCGAGTGCCATTATTTAAAACTTTTTATTTCTCCCAGCAAAAGTATTTGATGCCTCTTAAGTTTTCCAACAAATATTTGCCTTCATAGCTCCGTGAAGAAAGAAAGACGGGAAGGGAATTGTAAGGGCTTTCTAATTTGTCCAGATGTACTACATTTCACATGTAAGTAACATTGTCAGTCTTTTTTTTTTTTCTTTGTCCAGCCATAAAGGCTAGATTTCCTCTTTAAAATTAGGGATTTGATGGCCTTATAATCATATGACTGGCATCTGGAAACTTCAGAGATTTTAATCATACCTGCTGGCAACATTGCAGTTCATGTTCACAAACTAATTTATAAAGCAGCCAACCTTATGCATGAGCAGAATGACTGTCAGTTCTTCTCTTTTATTTTGCTAAATTACTTTGGCCAATCAGAAGAGAATTTACATGCTTTCTGAACAAATTTTTGTTCTACCAGAACAAGGCAGAAGTGTGAAATAAGCAGGTTTTTCCAGACTTTGCCCAAAATGTGTTCTGCCATGACTTTTGATTCAGTTTCAACATCCCTTATTATTGAGTGCTGATCATCCTAACAGTGAAGTTTTCCTGGGATCTCACCTCCAGAACCATGGCCAGCATCCTCAGTTGTGCAGGTGAACCTTGCTGACAGTAAAAAAGACTGAGCACTGATAGTTAAGAGAACCTAATTAGTCAAGTAGAGTAAAAGAGAACTTTTTAACAAGGTGTTTAGAAAAATCAGATCAACAGAAGTCAGTTGTAGTGGTAGCTGGTTGATAGCTTTTTATTGAAATGATTTTCTGGTGTATAAAGCTGCACAGAAAAGAATTAATTTTTGTTAAAAATATTAAATTGAAATTTAGAATTTGTTAACTGGGAAGTAGAGTTGAATTTTGACAAGATTATTTAAAAAACCCACAATATTGGCCTGGTTTAATATCATTTCCCTTGTAATGTGATTCAGGTTTTCTTATATATTTCGTGTACATGGTGATCCTGAGGGACTGGAGTGCAATTGTAGGAATTTATTCAGTGGGATATTATAGTATGCTTAACAACTGGTCCATCGAAAGAATTTGAGAACTAGGATTGCAAACAGGGATGAAATGCAAAATGAATGCAAAACAGGGAAATAGGTTTTAATTCTGGAATAGATCAGATCTGCAGAGGATTTTTCCAAGGGATTCCATTTTGTCAAAACATTTTATTTGAATTAAAAATGTCTAAACATAATGTTTTGATGCTGCCCAACTCAGATTTCTCTTTCAGGAGGAAATCAAACTGCCTGGTTTCTCCTATGGTAGCAAGTTCCAGCTTTTTCTCAAGTCTGATCATCATACCTCTTTAAATATATACATAAGTTGGTGGGATATTTCAGATAGGAGGATTTCTTGGGCTGCTTCTGGAAAGGCAAGCATTCTCCCAGGGAAAGATGCTACTTTAATTCCTTCCTAGCAGAAGGAATTGGTTCTGAGTGGGTTCTAGAGCAAATCAATGTTTCGAGAAGGAGGCAGGAGAAGAAGGCATCCAAGTGGATCAGTAAACATTCCTGCTGGTTTTCTTTCCCATTTGAGTGGTCCTGCACAGCACAGGTAAATCGTTATGCCAGGAGTGTCCTAATTCAGAAGCATGTTACCAGTGAGCTGCTGTAACAAAGGAGGGCTATATTAAAGTATGCATTTGGGATTTTGGTTATTATAAATTACATTCTTTGAAATCTCATTTAGAACCAGAAACTAAAATGATGTTGGAAGGCTCAAAGGATTAATTCTTCCTGAACAATAGACTGTCACTGATCACTCTGTGAAGTAATTATGCCAAATTTAATTATAATACAAGCACATTGTATGATAGTCATACTGTGCCAAAAGAGAGCTTGAAAAGGTATCTCACAAGCATATGGACTAGCTCTGGGAGCACAGTGGCAAATTACAGATGTTGTAATTGAGTACAACTTAATATCAGGCTTTCTTAATTAAAGGTTTGGGGTTGTGTGGGGTAGGTTCTGGCTGGCACACTTTGCTTTTCAATATCATCAGCGTGATGGAATGTATGGACTCATCCCTCCTCATTTTATAGATTCTGCCAAAAGCCCTTATGACTTCCAGTGGTGTTAATGTGTTTAAATGAATTCCAGTATCACTGTGGAGGAGAAACCAGGAGTAATCAAATTGTGACAGGAGTAGAAAAATAACTGTTCTTCCTTCTGATATTTCAGAAACTGCACTATCATATGTTGCTGATATTTCATAATAATCCACTCATGCAACCCTAAGGCTCCTCCTTCAATATTTCAGTCTTCTCTCCTCAGTTTCCATCCGTCTTCATGTTAGATTTGGACTAGTTATGGAAATGTACTCCTGTTTCCAATTCCACCCTTGTGTCAGGCTGGAGCCTAAACTGAGCAAGCAACCAGGAGAACAGCCAGAGTGGTGTTAAAATGCTTTAGCCAGAACCTCTTCTTGGGAACTACAAAAGTTGTGTGAGTCAGACATAAGCAAATGAAATGAGTGCCAGTGCTTAGGAAGCAGTTCCACAGCTGGAATGTCATGGTGCAGTTGACCTGAGATGAAGTTTCGTGCTCCTGTTATGTTAGGGCAAGTATCCTGGGAGAAAGTTAATGAGATCTAAAGCATGTGTGTCGGGGCAATGAAGCAGGAATGGTGGCAGAGAGAGGTAGATGCCTTTGGTGTGTGTTGCAACATAAGGTGTTTAAAGCAAGAAAAAGGATTAGAACCACAGGTCAGCACCAACAAAACAACTGCAGATCTGCTGAGTTTCCTGGGTTTGTATAAACGGCAGCTTCAATTTAGCTTTACGTCTCAATGGAAAAAGTTAAATATAGAAAAACTGTGAAGAGGAGAAAATCTAGTGTACCATCTTTTTTTCTTCTTTTACCTTATTTCTTTCATATGGAATGGCTTTGTTACCTAAGAAATCTGGTCAAAATATGAGGCTGATGTTAGTCTTCTTACATCTAGCACAGAGGCTATTGTCACAGTGAGTTGCAGGTACATCTTCTAGTTATGCAGGGGACAGTGACACCACATGCTCTTCACTTTGCTTTCCCCATTTTCCCCTCTCCCAAAATGCCTCTGTTCAAAATTGTAGCTCAATAGAACTAGTGAAACTCTTTAAAAAAAAAATGTAGTGAAAACTGTTTTCTCTGCTTTCTTCCAGTGTAGAACATTTTGTTTTCCAGGTTGTCTCTACAGCAGTATTACATTTTCAGGGACAGTGTAGGAAAAAAATTGTTAAAAATAAAAATAAAAACCCTATGCTCATTTTGATTATTTGGTTTAACAATCTGATAGCCTGGAACACTTTAATAGCTGGTCTGCTGTAGCAATTTGCACCATCATTGAAATGTTTATCAGATCCTAAGCCATATCTGCCAGAGATAGGAAGAGTGTCAGTTTGTTTTACTGAAGAATATTGGATGTGAAATCTTGCGTGAGCTGTAATGTCAGCACTCTGCACAGCATCCACTAAGTGACCTTTAACGTGCCTGTGAAGAAATTTGTGTTGATTTGGTGGGCTGTTATGAGGGTAGGAATGATGTGCTGGTTGACTGTCATTGTTTGAAGTGATTGCTGGTCTTTTAGTCTTAACCAATTACTTAACCAATAGTTTCTGACGTATTCGTATGCAGCCCATTATACAAATGAGTTCTCTCTGGTTTTCTATGTGCACGTTCAGTCTCTGTAATATTGCCAGACTAACACGAACAAGAGTCCTGATGAAAGTCATTAACATGAGATTTATTCACACCAACAGCCAGCTCCTGCTTATTGAGAGGTCCAAAATTCTTTCTCTGTAACTGATGTGGTGACATTTCAAGACCAGAAACTTGGCACAAGGGGGTAGAAGCATCTCAAAAAAAGTACAAGTAACTAGGTTAAAAAACTATGAAAACTAGTTTAGAGTATTGGGCATTTTTTTTTCAGTTCTAAAAGTTTTTTTAAATTATATCTCTCTATAGTGACTGTGACATTCAGTACTGAAAGGCAACTGAAGCTCTGCCAGATTCTTACAAGGGATAATTGCACAGGCTTCTTTATGCATGCATATATACGTGTATATCTGTCTACATAGATCATGTATATCATATATATGTATTTAATGACAGCTGCATGTTTCCTAAAGCAGAGATGAAGAAATGCCATTTTTATGACAGCCCTAGGTGAATGTGGGAAGGGATATATTTTTACAAGAGCACATTTTATCTAGTTCAGTTGTGATCTTAGATTTAGTCTTGTAAAAGTCCTTCACTGGAGGAGCTGTCTCTAATCAGGATCTGCCTTTAGAAGGACCACCTGAAGAGTTGCATCTTCCCTCTTGGGATGCAGGGCCTGTGATCTGGGTACCCAACCCATCTGATTAGCCAGGCCTTTCAGTACATTTTGGGTGAGAAACAGTCAAATGTTTTTTTCCCTCCCTGGAATTCTAAAAGTGAGTGTGTGCTTGTGCTGGTAGCAGACTGACAGCCCCCAGTATAGGAGACTTCTGCTTCTGAGCAATGAACAGACACAGTTTTCATGGTCTGAGCTGCCACTTCTGGAAAGTCCTCAGCTGTTAGAGTTCCTTCCCAACCCTCGACTGTGTCAGTTTTGTGTGTCCATCAAAGCACAGACTGTCAACTGTGACCTTGGGAGTACCAATTTGAAGCATTTTAGGACCATCTCCTGGGCTGATATAATGATGATATTTATTGCTTATTCATTCACCCCTCCCTGTAGCTGCTGCAGTTTGAAGTCTGCCATGAGGCTGGTTGTTAATCTAATGCAGGCCCTTATAGGTCCGTAACGGGCAAGTTTTCACTCAGGTATCACAAACTACTAAGCTGATGGACAGCCAGCAGATTGTAGGGGCTTTCAGCCATCGGTGCTTGTCCTAAGCCTGCTCCAACAGCTGGGAATATTTTGCCATGGAGATGTCAACAAAACCCCATAATTATAAACTTACTGTTAATTTTGTTTCCTTTAATTAATTTGATTTGTGAGCAAAGTCTGTAGCCTTCAGACATTCTGGGACTTGCAAGGCAATTTTGTGAATTACAAGAAAATCCGTGTTGGCTGAAACACTTGTAGAGGCCTGATGTTCTTTATGGAAATAAAAATACTGGAAGTTCAACAATTGCTGCAAATTCCCCTTAGCCTTATGAAGAGTTGTGGGCAGCAATTACGAATAGATTATTTATTTTATTGTAGATCTAGTGAGAGGAGAGAGATTATTGATTAGCTCATAGCTGTCTGCTTCGTATATACCGCCCTCTGCTTATGCGAGGGAAAGGTTTTAGGAAGAGTTAACAACAAATACAATGGAGGGTGTTATAATTTTTTTCTAATAAATGGCAGGGTTTTTTTCCCAAGAAACATGAAATGATTCTAAATCTTACTCTCCATATAGTAGGTAAGTGTTTATTTTCCATTTTCTAAGTATGTTTTATCTAAATATATTCCATTTCCATTACTGACATTTGCTTTCCACCTTCCTTGTTCAGCTCTTTCTGCATTTTAATGCTGACATGCAGTGTCAAAGATTTTTAAGGCAAGTATTTTAAAATAATTTAAAAATAAACGGTTAGGGCTTGCACCAGAAAGTTGGCTTTCTTGAGGTCAGATTTCTAATTTTCCATGGGCTGATTTCTGGCCAGTTTCTACGATTTGGATTGGGTTGGGTTTTTGTGGTTTCCCCCCCACCCCCTTCCAAAAAATATTTGGAATAACTGGAAAAGATATAAGAGGAAAAAGGGTGACTAGAGACATCAGATTGCTTCTATATGAACAGAGTATACAGGCCACTATTTTACAGCTCAGTAAGCAGGCAAAAGGAGGGAGTGTGACCAGGTTCTTAGGAACCAAAGAGATAAAAAGATGAAATGGGAACAATTTTTTATTCATTTTTTCTCGTAGGTGAAACCTAGATAATACTTAATAAAATGAACTGGTAGCCAGCTTACAACCTATAAGGAAAAATACATTTTCAGAGTCTGCGTGCTTATATTTTAAAATTCATTGCCACAGAATGCGTGGAAGAGAGAAGTTTAAATGGACTCAGAAGATCTTAGGAAAATGAATGCCTGATGGGTCCAGTGAGGAAATAGTCTTTATATTGCATTAAGGAGATATTTCTCACACTTAGAATTTCATGAGAGGGAATACTGATTTTTTCTTTAAATGTATAAATGGCTGTATAACAATCACCATAGCAACAAAAAGAATAGCAGGTTAAAGCAGTAGGAAAGGGATTTAATGACTGCAACGTGTGTGGTTTTTTCCTCCTCAGCTATGTTTGTAGTAATTCTTTGCCATATTTCTGCATCCATATTTCTCTGAGGGCACTGCCCATTTTAGTCCTAATGCTGTATACAAATACTCTGCTGTTCATTGTTGAGAGACTGCCTGCCCCGCAGTGACCGAGAGCCTTTTACACTGTAGAAATAAATCTTGTAATGTTTTAAGGTAGGGTGATCTTAAAATGAGATCTGACCGCTGGGTCATTCCCAGAGAGCTGCTGCCTTTCCCCCACTGGAGGCTCTGCTGCTTATCTGTGGCCCTCCATAGGCTCAAAGAGTTTGTCTCCTCCCACTGACAAGTTTGGACCATGTCCTGCTTTCTAATTTGATCAGTCTTGACCTTTCTAGAAGCTTTTCCGAGACCTTGAGAACAACAGCACATCAGGTGCAATATTAAATGAGCTTTTTAGTAATTATATAAACTTACTAAATCACTGAATCCTCTTAAACATGATGTAGCGTGCTCTTATAAAGGTTCTTGGAGATCAGTGTTTATTTTTGAAGCTGTGGTAAGGAATATGGAAGGCAAGCCTTTAAGCATTACACAGAGTACAAGCTGTATTTCTTACCTGCTTTCATTTCTTACCTTCGACTACTTTGCTGAAATTACCACATCCTTTCTAGTGATGGAGTTTCGCTGGTACATGTCAGTTTGTGAAGCTTGGGAAAAGTATTTATTACTGTAATCATTCTTATATCCCCTACATGCACTGTCTGTCACTGTGTAAAATTGCTCAGAAGTTCTGAACTTCTTGCTGGTTTTCTTAAAAGCTAAAAATTCTCCTGTGTTTTGATTTGAAGCAGGGAAAAATGAAGCAGGGTAATAGGGTGTAAGCAAAAGCAGTAAGCAGTAACATGTAAAAATATTTTTTGCTGCTTACCACGGTTTCTTTATGAAGGCTATTCAAAGATTAGCTAAGTGTATTGTTATATTCCTTGTGAATACTTAGCAACTGGTATATAGTTTATATAAATGATAATATCTATGGATATAATGTTTGTATATTCTCTGCTAATTGGCTTCATGAGCAAGATGGTTTTATTTGCCTTACAAAACCTGTTCTATGTATGTAACAAAGCCCAAGGGATAAATATATTTTTGAAAGCTGTTTCAATATAGCTTTGTTGTTAATTAAAACCATTAAATGCCTATCATTACACAGAAGGAAAGCCATGTTTTCCTTAATACTATCTACTGTTCTTCTGTTTCTTGGAGAGGTAATTATCCATTACCAAACACCAAGTTATGTTTTTTTTACTCTGTGTTTTTTTTTTGTTGGACAAAAATATCTGCAAATTCTTGAAACCATTTTGTGTCATTTTCTGTAAGAAGCAAGGATAAAGACAAAGTCATAGCGTAAAGATCAAAATAAGGGGAAGTTCAGGAAAAACAGAACTTTTAAATTTATGACAAGTATTTTCAGTGTTCCACAGATGTGGGTGTAGATACCAGTGTGACAGCCAGAGCTGGTCAAAACTAACTTAAAATCTTTAGCAGTGAAACTTTGACATTTAGGGTTGTGACTGATGTCAAGGGAGAATATTATCTTGTCATGACAGCAATTCTGATAAAATATTATTTGGTTTTTTAAATGGTCATTTTAAAGTACCAACATTTTATAGAAAATTTTGCCCTCTTTTTGATATTTGTTTTATAAATTACATTTTTAAATTCACTTTTGCTCTAGAACATTGTCCTTATTGCTATATCAAGGCCACCAAAATATCACGAGGTAATTAGATAATAACAATGGTAGGAAAATGGAATAAAATAACAAATGTATACATATGTCAGGGAAAAATGTAAGAAGGCAATCTTGAAGCTTTGCAAATGAAAATTTTAGATAGAATTTTATTTTTTGAATAAGTTTCTACCAAAAAAATACTCTTGAAGTTGTGGAGCTTTCAGAAGTGTCAGGAGTATGACAGAAGAGCAGTGTTCAATACATAATTGGGAGCTGGCTCGATACGTGACACCAAAGAGTGAGCTGAATCTGGGTTTCATTCTGAGATGACTCACTGCTATCACTCAGAATCAGAAAGTGAATTCACAGTGGCCAAGCTTCAGAAGGTCTGCAGCTGGTGGAATCACACCATGGTCTGTTCCTCATGGGCCAGGCTGTGAAAAGTTTGGTTGTTAGAACTGCAGAAATACGTATGGGCTCCTTGAACCTGTAGTGAGACATCAAAAGCATTCGGCTGAGATAATTTCCAAGAAATCCAGTAAGGAATTGCAAAAAAAAAGCAGCTGCTTTGACATAGCCAGTTGTAGCATCAGTTAATCCATACGTGCAGAGCTCTTGTGTGGAACAATTGGAGAAGCCAGCAGGTCCCAACAGCTGTCCAGCTGCACAAACCTCTCTTGCTCTCCTTCACCAGTAAAATTAATAGAATATCCCTGCAGGGGGGTCTTGGGTTACTACACTGCACAGAACAGTACAAGAACCTATAGAAAATCAACAGGAATTTGTATTTGTTGTTAGATCCAACTTTTCAATGACTTTTTTGTTTACAAAACAGTCTGCTGAGTTCACCATTGCAGAGATAACAAGGGTAGTTCTCTCAAAAGCTTGTAATTGCCCACCAAAAAGCAGTTGGAAGCTTTGAAAAGAATCTGTTCTCTGTGTGAAACAGATTTGTTTCCACTTTACCCACACATAATGAGTAATGGTGTTGGGAATTGGTTCAGTTTTGTCCTCAAGCAGCTACTTTTGAGCTACCTGATTTTCAGTATTTAGCTGTAGCACTCAGAATATCCTTGAGTCCAGCACCTGTTGTCTCTCATTGTCACTGAGCAATGACTTTGTTTTTTAAACTGCCAGAGAAAGATGAGGGGCTTGTTTGTCTTTCAGATAGGTAACCCAGTGGCAAGGAGCTCATGCTGTACAGTTTTTTAGTCTGTAACTAGTGACAGCTGTTGAAGACTTTATATCTGTATTGGTCTAACATTCATGATTACCTAACAGTTTTAATTTTATGCTTAGTGACCTGGTTGTCCATATCAAAGGGTAATTTACAGCGTCCCTGGCAAGTGCCTGACTCAGCAGAATCTAGGGTACTCACAGTTAATTTATTTGACCCTTAAAAGAATTGTGGTGCTGCCCATATATCTTTCCTATATCAATGCTGCCATCTGATTCAACAGCAGCATTTCTACACTGTAGCATGTTGTTCGTATCTTAAAGCCTTGAAAACTGGCAAAACTGCAGATGGACAGGGGTGCAAGTTTCCTGCCTGCTTTGCAAGAGAGAAGCCTGTAAGACTCATGGAAAAAATACCTCCAATTTATTTTCCACACCTTTTTCACCACATGTTGATTTTGCGTAAGGGAAATTAGACACAAAAAATTTGGAGACAGAGCAATACTTGCCTGCACTTTATAAAGAAGCCATCAGAGGATAATATTCTTGTTCATATTGTTTTCATCACTCTTATGATTGCTTCATTTAGTGCTACATCTTTTTCAGTGCCTGTGTTGCTGCACTAATAACATCAGCATGTTGCAGTCACTGCTCCTTCAAAGACTAGTATTAATTGAAGCAATTTATTCTACCAGAGCTGAAGATGGCCTATTTATACTTTTATATAATGAATATTAACAGGTTACATTTATCTTGTCATGTCCTTTCAGCTCCTTTTTCTTCTAAGTGTGGATTTGCTGCCCCAGACATGCTTTGCCCAGGCTCAGCACAGCAGAACCTGGGTGTTTCTGTGTTGCATGAGAGGTCAGAGATGCTCACCAACCATCATAATATGGAAAGAGGAGCAACCCTGAATGGGTATCATTGCTCCTCCATCACTTGCCAGCAAAATAATCGCTCACTCTGCCAAATAATGGAGCAGCATCTTATTTCAGAAAAAAAAAAAAAAAAAGATAATCATAATTGGTGTCCTTCGACATAATATTAAATGATGTATGTGCAGTATGAAGTATATGGTGCTGATCCATTCCCAGGGGTATGAGAAGTCTTACACTGTGTCAAAAAAACCTGTAGGGTTACAGAAAACTACTGCTTCTCCGTGAAACTCCTCAGTCAGGGTACTGCAGAAAGCAGGATACACAAATGCATGTACAAGAATACCTTGTCTTCCTTAATATTAGTAGTATAAGGCATAATGTGCCTAATCTTCATTTATGTGGTAGAGCTCTATTGTATGTAAAATAGTTAGCTTTTAATAGTATGGTCATTACAATTAATTGAATTGATCTTTGGCTAATGAAAAACGTAAGTGGAAACAGGTCCTCTTACATCAAAATATTTCATGTTCTCTGCAATGAAGAGCCATAAAAGTTGCAGAGCAAGATACTGCTGAGTTAGGATAGCTGGGGTCAAAATTGTTAATTGCAGTGAACAGCAGATTTTGTAGAGCAAGAGCTGAGTAAATACACATGGTTTTAGAGAATCAGAGTATTAATGCTGAAATACTTCTACCAAAGCCTCTGGGTGCAGTCCTGTGTCCTCCTAAACTATCAGTTCTGAGATAGCTATTGTAGTTTTTCCCTTCTAGGTTTTCCCTCTCTATTATGTAGGACTTACTGTAAATGACAGAGAGAGAGAGTGAGACTCTATATCCTAGATTCTAGTTAGTCTATGGATGACAATGGTTACATACTGTAGGTGATCTTACATTGACAAAAAACATGTTTCTGATAATAATTTGTATTTTGTTTTAAGGCAAATGTAATTTTTATCATTTTTCTTTGGTTTTGAGCTGTTTGAATGATTTTGAAATTTTTATTCCAACTTGTACAGATTTTCTCCTTGTTACTATGGAGCTTCTTGCTGAGATACATTTTGTTTGCACAACTGGAGATTTGTTTTCTTAAATTTTAAATCAAAATTTCATGGGATTATCTGTGTGGTAGTGACTCAGTTACTGCTACTCTTCTCTCTTAATTGTGAGCCGGTTCCCTTACATGGTTTGAAGGGCATTATGCTACTTCAAGGGCAGACTTTATGTGGCATCCTAATCCCAGACATTTGCCATTTATCTCGCTGGCTTCTCAGGCGAGCAGTGGTGTATATCTGTTTCCTTAGAAATGTCAGTTCAGGTCAATTGCTCTTTCCTACTCAAATCCCTCCTTCAGCATTCTTGAACTTTCTTTATTTTCTATTCTAGGTCTATGCTCAATTAATTTTATATAAGTGTAACTCTCAGGATTCAGTGGTATTACGTAGGCTTCCCAAGTTAACGATTGTAGGCTGGGACCTTAAATTGCTCCTGTGCACTTTCTACATAATTTCTCCCTGGCTGAGTTCTAGGAACGGCTTCATTTCAGCAGTGGGGAATGGATTTTTCTATTGAAGATGAAAATACCTAAGGTTTTCAAGTATTCAAGAATTATGACTTTCTTCAAAAAGACTACACCAATATCTTTTACCTCTGTGAAAAACTAAAATAGGCTTAAAGATGGTGATTAATCCGCTCACCTGAGAAATGGCAAACTGATGAGATCACAGTTTAAACCTCGAACTTTGCGACTTGAAGTTGTTCCACATAGGACAAAAGTATCCTAATCACCTCTGGCTGAGATCCAGCGTTATGTGAAACTCTGGCTCAGATCTGATACCTCTGGTGGATTCAGGAACCATGAGAGTGTTCTTTGATTTCCTTTATATAGGAACTTCCTCATATCCTGGATGTGCCAAACCTTTCCCATGAAAAATTTTTTTGTTTAGAAATGCAGAAAAAATCTCTGCGCTTTTATCTGTCATTTCACAGTCTGCACTGAGAATGAATAAATGTTTCTAGGAAACGGTTTGTATTTGATGTGAAAGGGTATCTGCAGATTATTAGAAGTTAACAGCGGTAGTTCTGCTGCCTTATATCTAGTTTTGTTTCTAATTTTTCTGTTCTTTAGTCATCATTATCTTAAATATTCACAGTTGCATCTTTTGTTGGTTTTTTTATGAACTGAATCCTTCACCCCAGTAGTATTTGTCCTGTTCTCCCTTGGTTTTCTTCCAGCATGCCTAAATCTTGTTCAGACAGATGCTAAACATGGTATTAAGCCTGTATATTCTTCTCAGCTGTGTTCTGACTGCTCTCTGTGCAGCCTATGCCATGAGACATGTGGAGTCCAAAACCACCCTGATACTTCTGCAGCTGCCCTTTTTTACAGGCTCACCATCATTTGCAGCTCACCCTGCACATTTTTTCAACATTATTTTCTGTGTTTATTTCTTCAGTTGAAGTATCTCTGTTTCCCATTTTTCTGTTCCACCAGTGTTCACTTCTAGTTATGCAAGATGCATATGATTGTTTCATGTCTGAATTATTACCACTGCCATGCATTTTCCTCACTGTACTAGTCTGACATATTTTTAACACTTCCTAGTTTGGAGATATCTTTGCATCTTAGACATTTTATTTTTATTAATTTCCTATTTCCTGTTCCAAAAACATTAAAAAAGCTATTAAGAAGATCTTGATATTGACTTGCTCTAAGCTACCTAAGAATTTTTTTCCTTCTCTTGATCATTCTTTATTGTTGCTTAGAAGCTAGTATGTAAATCATGTGATATTGTCCCTATTCAGGAAACGAAATAAAACTTTCCTATGGGAGGTTTCATAAGGTCTTGTGGGAAGTAAAACTAAAATGCAGGTACAGGCATACTGTGCTCTTCTCTTCAGCTACCTCTTAATTTTGTAGTACTATTGAAAAAGCAGTAAAACTTTTCCAGAATGACTTGTTAATTTTTAGGTCTTACTGCCTCATGCTCATCTTTCTGTGATTCAATGGAGAAATTTTATTATCGTTGATATAGCACCATAAATTTGCAAAAAAAAATTAAATTTGTACTAAAACTGGAATAAATAGCATTCTTTTCCCTGAAGATCTTGCATTCTTAAAGGCCCATTAAAGCATCAACAGTCACATCTGTGTCCTTCACAGAAAACCGGGGTTCTCCTGTAGAAGCACCAGTGGTGTGGCAGCCCCAGGGGAGGCATCCCTTCCCTCTCCTCCATTTTTCTCACTTTATCTTGGCTAATCATTGCCTTAAAAAACTTACTTTCTCAGGAGATGAATGACGCGTACTGTTTGCAGTGGTGTCAGGAAGGGAAGATAGCAGCTTTCCGTGATCTCCCTGCCCTTCTCTGAACTTTTACCATATAGATGCAATCTTTGTGTGGCCCTTTAATGGCAAAGTGAGCGTCCTGACCATGGAACGGGGTGGAATAAAACTCGTCCAGTATCTTATCCCTAATAATAACTACAAGATTATTCTTTGGAGTACAACTATTAGAATATTCCTAATAGTTACGTAGCCCCAATGGAAATAAATTGCATCAGTGTTTGGATTTGTTTGCTAGTATGAGAATTGATACCTTTTGATTCAATTCCTTTTTATTTTCCTAAACCTGTTTTATACTACTCTGGATTACACAAATACACAGTCCAAAAACATTTTGTAAAGATTTATTAATTGTTATCCCATATTTTAAATTAAAAGGTGTTCGTGCCTTCAAGGCAAGTCTAATCATAAAAATGGAAAAAATGTTTCAGGAATCCTATCAGTTCTTTAATAATGACACATAATCCAAAGTGTGGGTCCTACTGATACCTCATAGGACAGCAGATTCTGTAGATTACTGTTGTACTGCATTTGGGAAGGAATAGTGAACTTAAATGTTTTAACTGGACTTAAATTTGTTTTAGAATTCAAACTAAATTCCTCTTATCCCTTGGAACTGCAACAGAGGAGTGTCCAGTTTACTCCATTTATTTAATGGGCCACTCCTTCTTTCATATTTCTCTCCTGTAAACATTAATTTTCTTGTTTGTGTTTTGTTTGTGTAATTTTTATTGTCTTGTTCACTTCAAATCTGCTTTTACAATGTGTTTCAGTAAGAGTTTAGCTATAATGCAAGGCTGGCAAAGGGAGTGAGGCGCCAATGTTATAAGAACATCATACTTCATATACATGGTTGAGTTCAAGGTTAAGAAACAGGTGGTCATTGAAGTGAAATCTGTTTCAATGCTTTAATCTAAAAGCATTATTAGATTGTGACTGTCATAGATGAATTTATTTAATTCCTTGCATAAAACAGCTTTCATATTCACAGAAAATTTGCTCTGGTCTATGTGAGTAGCTCTGGCTCACAGAAAGAGAACTGCCTGCCTTGCACTCTCTTCACTTCCCTGTCTTTTAGAAGTTTTTCAGTTGTGAAGGCAGGGGTTCCCAAATTTAATTTCTTTGGATAGTATAGCCTTATGTCCAAAGGAGTCACCACACAGAAGTTTTCAAGTTTTGGTAAAAAAAGAGGATATATGCTGTGGATAGATTGTAACATTTCAAACATTACATATCTACTGATAATTATATTTTTTTATTTCTTATGGGAATCACGTTTTCCCTGAAAAGTAGATCATGTTTAGAATGGTGTCATACTTAAAATTGTGTTAGATAGCAGTGGCATGCATTATTTGGACAGTAGGTACTGTATCATAAACTAAAGTGGTGTAGATGATCACATTAAATACTGTAATAAAAACATCAAATAGTTTTTTGCTAATGTCAGTTTTCAGCTGTATTTACTAGTAGTTTGGGATAATTTGCATCTCAGTTTGTTTGGGCCTGAGACAGACATTTGCCACAATCTAATGGTGTGAGTGTTTACAGCAGAGTTAGAAAATCTAAATTCAGGTTTATGATTCAATGAAGTTGTAATTATTGCATAGTAGAGTCGTATGAACATTCAGATTTTGCAGACAGACAGATGTGTTGCAAATAACTGAGTTTACCATTGGTTCATCTCCTAAAGGAAGTGGCACACAGGCTCTCAATCTAATTGATCAGGTTCACAGGAGGTAGTGAATCTTGCACATCAGAGTTTAATTCATGCAGCTTTGTTTATTTGAGCAGGATTGTCTGCCTCATTATGCTGATGAGGGTTCTCACACTTCCATGGAGTTGTTTCTGATATTCTCTGGCGTGCGTTTGCCATGACACCGCAATATGATTTCCCCTGGGGATCTCATCACTCAAGTAAATGTTGGGCAGCCAACAGCTACATAATTAACAAAGTCATGGAATTGCTTTTTAGAATTTGACTTCTGGTTTATCAAAGGGCATTCAGGAACCTTAAACTTACATTGACACTAAGTTTTCTTTGGAGGTCCAGACAGATACCAGTACCTTTCAGGGCAAAGGTCCTGAACAGGAGGTTCAACGGATATATTTTCGATGATGCCCTTTATCATTTGGTGTTCCTAGGTTGTCTAACCATGTAATTTTTTGCCTGTGTTTTGAGTAAGTATGTTTGTTTCATTCTGCATTTCTTGTGGAGGGTTAAAATATTAAAATTGTGACTCTTTCTCCAAGCCTTTCCTTGCAGTTCTGGTTGAAAATGCAGTAAATATCAATAACAATCAGAAGCGTATCTTGAGACAGTACCTTTTTGTCTGAATTCTACATCTGTTTCCTCTGTATAGTCTTTATTGGGTGATTTAGCTTCTGATGTATGGCTAGAACTGTGGGATTCCCAGCAACAGGGCTGTTTAGAAAGCAAAGCTAGGAGAGTTCAAGTTGAAAATCTTTCATAGAGTAGCTGATTTCAAAACTTGAACTCATATAACCCAGTAACTTGAGAATCAAAAAATTCCCACCCAGAATGCCATTCCATACGTGTTCCAGAGACCACTGATATTTTTTAAAAACACATCCTGCAACTGCTGATTGTGCAAGTATTGGTTGCCATAATCAGATCTAAAAGCCCTTTATCTCCTATCACCTGATGGCTGTGCTATAACCTTTGGCTTCAGATTGCTGGTAGGAACTCAGTACATATTTTTATGAAGAATGAAACTCTAATGGCCTTAACAGCAGTACTCATTGTGTGTAACAGTGCTGGAAATTAGTTTCTTAGGCACTGATCTTGACAGGTCAGCTGTCACAAATTGATAGACATATCTGTAAATACATCAGTCCTATAAACAAAATTGTGTCTGCAAGAAGGGGAGGCTAAAATTGGCACAGTTCTGCACAAGTGAAATGTTCCAAAGCACAAGGATGCACAGAAAAAAATCCCTTCTGGAAATGGTTTTCCTTATGTTCCATTTATGAATCTTATCTGCATAGTTTGCTTTATAGAGACTGGAAAGTTTGTGCCTCTATAGAGAACACTGTGGAGTTCTGTTCTGAAGTGAAATACTGTCCCTCTCCTTGCACTTATCCCCGGTGCATAAAAGAGGAATCTTTGTCTTAGTCCCTTTGAACAAAAGGAATAAGTTTACGATTTTGCACTGACATGTCTCCAGTATTTTTTGGAATTCATGGAGTTAGTGCAGAATGTGAAACACAGGGTATGCGAGAAGTCTAAGGTCCTGATAGTTTTTGAAATGTGAATGTGTGGGAGAAGGAATTAATATGTCAGTCCATGAGAAGTAATAATTTGAAAGTTTTACATTTCCCATTTTTTTAAATAAATATTTATTCATCACTTGTTGATTTTACAAGCCGTTTTGGACAAAATCTTAATCATATATTTACTGCCTAGGACTGCTGAAGAAGGCTTAAACAGTGAGCTTTCTTTACAGATTTGAGACACAATATGTACCACACACCGCCCTACATTAGTCTTTGAAGTCTGATGAACCACATTGATTTATGTCAAATGAAAAATCTGTCCATTTGGTTTGGCAATAGCAAGAGTAAGGAACATCTGGAAATATTTCAGAGCAAGCATCTAACTTCAAATTTAGAAGATACCATGGCTACAGGTCTTTATCTACCTGTGTTGCTGCAGACACTTTTATGTGTAGAAGCTCATCTGTCACTCCAAACTGTCATCACAGTTTTCAACCTGAAATACTTTACCTTTCAGGTGTGTCATTAGAAAACTGAATATTAGTCATTCGTTCAGCTCCTCCATCCTCCAGGTCATCTGGATAAAAGGAGGTGTACTTTAATTCTTTCCTCTCCTGTGTCTCAGCTTTCAAAATTTAATGACTATGGAATAATTTTCATCAGTTGTGATAGTTGCTAAAAATTCACTGAATGTCCTGTTCTTTTTTCTAGTTCCCTGTTTATCAGTTTAGTGCAACAAAACAAAAATAAAATTGTACAGATCACTTCCATCACATTTTATTTGTTGATTTGATTTGTGAGGCTTTAGGATAAAACTGAAGTCATAGAAATAAATCATGTAAGACATCTAGCCATAGGCATTTGCAGTGAAATAAGTTCTTTCCAAGAAGGTTTTGACTTGTTACATGAAAATTAGCTTCTGGCAGGAGGAATCCATATTTCACAGATCTTGGACTGTGTTTAATTTCTACAGGGCATGCCTTCAGCTAACAACACTGCTTCCACATACGCGAGCATAGTATTGGTGTTTAAGAGTAGAGATGGAAAAAAAAGAAGCAGTTTCTACTCGATACTATTTATGACTCTTCTGAACAAAATGACACTGTGGATTCTGTTTGAAGGCAAAAAGAGTGTCTGACTGCTGCTGCTGCTCAAGAGCATATTTAGTTTCAGCAATCCAAAGGTCACTTAAGACTGACTTTTCTATCGAACCTGTTCTATGGAGTTGGACTGCACTTCTCTTCAGAAAATGTAGCAAAATAGATTTTTAAAATTATATATTTAATTGAAAAATAAAATATTTAAATATAATTTTCCAGAGAGATATCCTGAAAATATGCATCCGGGTACCTCTGGCAGATACATGAAATAGTGGTAGGTATGAGATACTTGTTCTTCAGAGCCTAGGACCTCAATAGACCGCTACTGTTTTAGAGAGGAGTTAGAAGTAGGGCAAGAACAGAGAAAATAGGACTTAGGATCTGAAGAAAGTCTGAGAGAGGAGACAATTTGACACTATAGAACCTATGTCAAGAATTTATTACTTTAAGTGAGCAAAAATGTTGTGCAGCAGAAAAAACCTTTGATAAACAGTGGGGAATTATTTGAAAATAGGCATGGATCTGAGCAGAAGGAGAAATCCGGGATAGTGAAACCACAGATAATCCTCAGGACTGTCAGGCAATATAAACTTACTGAAGAGAAATGTCTTATCAGAGTGATCTAAGTGAAATAATATGACAAATACCACAGATAATAGAGCAGTTACATTGCACGCATCGATGAAAATACATTCAGGCAAGGTACTTGTTTATGTCTATCCTCTGAATCTCAATGATTCTGATTCTGCATTAAAAAAAACCACACACCTCTCAACTTCTCAATGTCAGTTCTGGATTGGGTCAAGCTACCATTAAATGTTTATGTAAATGCTGAAAGATTTCTGCTTACCCGGCCTTCAGACTCACTGCACTTTCTGTTCTAGTTGGCAACGTGGGACTCTGAGAAAGGACTGAATGGCAGCCTACAGGAGAGACGTCTGGGCAATGACTTACAAGGAGTGACCCTCAAAGTGGTGACTGTCTTGGTACGATGCTCTTTGAAGGATCTTTCTTTCAGGAAACAAAATGCTCAAAATAAAAAGGAGCCGACTGGGTATTTTGGGCACTTCCCGCAGTGTTTTTGCCTATCATTTTCAGTTCTGTATTTTTGGATGATCAGTTACATAAGCATTGAAGATAGATGATGGCCTTTTATTATTCTATGTGAAGCTGTGCACTGTCAGAGATACAGAGCATTTGTTTGTTTGCTTATGCTGTTTCTCTGCATTGTAATTCCTACCAGGCACAGAACCAGCACAGGGCCTGAGTGCACAGGGGTGCTTTCCAGATATCGTGCTTTAACTTGGATAGGCAATTTCCAGCATTTCATGGATTTTAAGATCAGATGGGCCAATTATGATAATCTAATCTTGGCTCTTGTACACTGCAGGCTGTAAAATTTAATCAAGTGTTTCCTCCATCAAGCTCATAAATTCCCATTGAGATAAACTATATCTTTTAGAAAGGTGACATCTTTCCAAAAAAATCATTACGCTTTTGGGACTACTGTCTCTTAGACTCTGAGTGGTAGAAGAGCTCCTGTCAGCCAAGTGCTACATTAGGGGCAAATTAGGGCTTAAATGCATTCCTGCCTGAAATATTGTAGTCTGCAGATTGCAGAATGTGATGTCTTTCTGTGGCTTTTAATTATCTTTTTCAAAATCATGGTAAAAAATAGGCAGTACCACATAAGATCATTAAGGCACTCCCTCCAGCCCCCAGTTTACTTTTCTCTATTTATGTTGTAGCCGATGGGGGAGGTGAGCAGACAACAACATGAGTACCAGGGTACAAAGGCAGCCAGCTGTGGTGGCTGTGCTGCTAACATCCCTGGCATTCCCCTGCAGGACAGCAGGACACCCATGCCCAACAGAAAACATACCCCAAAATGCTGCATTTCCTTGGTCCCAAAACATACTTTAAGTTAAAATAGTCTAGAAACCCATGAAGGTTATTCTTTGAATTTTCAGTAAGTTAAACATTCGCTAAATGCACTGTTTTTAGCTCTTGTTTCAGTATGTCTCCTGGATAAAAGATTAAGCACTGTAAGTAAAAGATGGCTTTCTGAATCTAATACAATCTGAGATACAGGACAGTGGTAATCTTCCTATCTAGGACTCATGTCTGAACTTAGTGTCCTAAGTAGCTGTCTAGAATACAGATATTAAGTTAGGTTTATGTGCCCCTTTTATCACCAGTGAGAAGAGGCAGGTACTTTAGAGAGGAACTAATCCTGTGTACACCAGGAAGCTGCTAGAGGGGATCGAGTTGTCTTCTGGAGTCTCTGCCTGTTCTCAAGAACTATGGAAAACCCAAGGCCCTGGATAGGGCTCAGGTGCTGAGGCGGTGGTGTCTGGTTGGGATGCTTCACAGTATCCCACGTTGCCTACAGTTTTTGCACTCAGAAGGTTATGAGTGTCTCAAACTCTGTGCCAAGTTGTTCAGAATTAACTCAGGAAACAACCTTTTCCTGAGAGGAGCAAACTAAAAATCTTGTTTCAAGTATCAGTTAAGATATTTTTTTGTTCTCAGGAAGAACCTTTTGTGATGGTGGCAGAGAACATACTTGGGCAGCCAAAACGATATAAAGGATTTTCCATTGATGTCCTGGATGCACTTGCCAAGAATCTAGGCTTCAAGTATGAGATATATCAAGCTCCTGATGGCAAATACGGACAGCAGCTCCAAAACAGCTCATGGAATGGCATGATTGGAGAACTCATTAACAAGGTACACAGAAAAGAAGCTGTGCTAAAAGGAAAAAAAAAAAAAGAAAAAAATATTAATCTTTGTAAATGTGTTTAAATATTCTCCTTTCCCCATTTGAAATTACAAGAGAATGAATTAGGATGAAAGCATCAGTGCAGAATGCTTCTGGGCTATGGATGGTTTGAGCGTGATATAAACTGCAATTTAAGGCCCTGTATACAGGATAGGAACTAAAGAGTCTCTTCTTTTATTTGCTCCCAACTGCTCTCAACGTAAGTTATATCAGTGTAAATCTGTGTGTTTACACAGCTATAAGAAGAGAGGGCATGCATGTGTGTGAGGGAATGACTATAGAAAATAGAGAAAAAATAAGGTGTTCTCCTTCAAATATGAATTTCTGTTGTTTTATTTTTTGTCATTTATGTCTTTGCTACTTGTTTGTAGATAGGACTTTACTTCTGTCACTTTGTTTGACTCCAACACAGCAAAAGTGGTCTTAGTAGTAGGGGACCAGAATTTGAACTGATCTCAGGATTATTCATTCATTTGAAACAGAGAGGACCAAATTTCTTTTCTTAATTACAGTCTTGCAAATCCAAGAGTAAGTTAACTAAACTCCTTTTAAGTAGATGGGGAAAGTTTGTAGCTTAGAATCTCTCGGAAAATTAAATTAGGGTTTATTTTGTTAATGTTCTTGCTATCTGACATGGGACAAATGTTAATCAAGAAGAAGAATCAAAGGAATTAATATTCCATGTTGCTGCTCTCTGTAGAAAAGGTTACTCTTTTGCAGTGGAGTTATTACTGAAAATGAAAACTTTCTCATTATCTAGTAAGTAGGTGGCTCAGTATCTGGTAAGTAGATGTTTAGAAAGAAATAGAAGCAATTAAAGCAATAGACAATGTATGTGATAAGGGGATGCTCTTGGTTGGTGCTAGAAAACATAAAGAATTTTTACTTTATTTTGCATTGGCATAAGCTGTTTGATTTTCATTGATTTAAAAATGAGTTAAGGAATGCTGTTAAATTTCTTTGGAAATTGCTTTCTTTGAGGCAATAAAGTGTCTATTGTGGTATATTTTAAAAGGTATTTCTGCTACCAGCTTTTCCATTGACTCCAAAGGATTTTAAAGCAGACCTCCCTCATCTAATATTTGTTTTACTTTCCCAACAAAATTAGAGATAAGGAACAGAATGTACGTTCTGTTTTTTTAAGAGAGCTCTTCTTATTAAGATGGAAAAATGTTGAAAATCTAACTTCATTTCTTCAAAAGCTTTGGGAATCTTATTTATTAATTTCTTTTTTTTTTCCCTCCATCAAGTTTGCATACTCTTTAAGGACCGTCTACAAGTAAAAACTAAATGTTGAAGTCAAAGCAGTTTCAAGAACTAGGTTCCTTTTGGTGCTTTTTTCCTGTTACTACTTTTTGCAATCACTTCATTAATTTAAAAAAACCAAACAAAATCTTCTCCCCAGTTGTCATATAAAGTCTCTTCATGAATATGGAAAGTTGACAATTCTGCAGGGAGGAAAACAAGCACTAGCTCTTCACACCTTACTACCAAATACACAGGCTAAATAAATGGTGTTTCTTTATTGCTTGCAGTGCACCAGGTTAATATGGGTTTGAGTTTTAGGCCTCCTCTGGAAAACAAGTGAGGGATAAAGGTTAAATAGGTTGCACTTTCAGAGAGTTGAGGAGTACCTTGACAGGTTGTTTCATTACTGTGCTTCAGACCAGGTTCAGAATTGTTCAGGTGCAATTTACTAATGCTTAAATTATGAAACACAGTCTGGTTTTATTTTTAGAGTATTTATATAAATACATCTAAATGTTTTAAGTTATAGAAAGAAATAGGAAGTGTCTCCTTAAGGCTCACACTGGCCAAAATCGTGGTGAAAGGAAGAGCTCTGACCTGTTTGTTGCGCTTGTCTCGCAGAGAGCCGACCTGGCCATCTCAGCCATCACCATAACACCCGAACGAGAGAGCGTTGTGGACTTCAGCAAGCGCTACATGGACTATTCTGTGGGGATCTTAATCAAAAAGCCTGAAGAGAAAATCAACATCTTCTCTCTCTTTGCTCCGTTTGACTTCGCGGTGTGGGCCTGCATCGCCGCAGCCATCCCTATAGTCGGCGTCTTGATCTTTGTCCTGAACCGGATCCAGGCAGTCAGGGCACAGAACGCTGCCCAGCCCAGCCCTTCTGTGTCCTCCACCCTCCACAGTGCCATCTGGGTTGTGTATGGAGCCTTTGTTCAGCAAGGTACTTACCCTCCTGTAAATGCCACTGAAAGACCTTCAGAAATGGTCTGCCTTGGGTAAAGCGGGGCAGGACATGGCAGTCTTGGCCAGAGTGGGCTAAAGATGAAAGAGAAGGCTTGTATGGGGAGGTAAGATGTTTTACTAGCCTAGCTGATGGAAAGTGGGAAGAAGTAGGTGAGACTAGGGGGGTTATTTCTTTTTAGTGGCTTTTCTGCCTCTGATAAAGTCCACCAAAAGCACTAGCAGGCTTTCTCTCTTTGGGAAAACTGTTACGCTAGAAATAAACTACAGAGCTGCTTGGTGCAGAATTAAAACACTTCTCCTGCTCTGAATCTAGCACTTTTTCTAATTGTTTGAATTTAATTTATAAATATAAGTAGAAATTTATATGCTTATGAACTCACGAGAGACAATTCAACTCTTGATTCTTTGAATTGAATATGAAAATGATTTGTGCTCTTGCAGCTACCCTCAGGAATCTCTAGGCGTAGGACTAAACCTGCTGAATTCAGGAGCACTGTTGCCATTAACAAAGTTACTTCTGAAACTAATTGCTTGCAAAATCTGCCCACACAGTTTTTGTGCCATATCTATAATGTTAGTTCTATTCTTGAAAGACAGATCTGGTTGAATGCTGATATGTGGGTAAGTTGTTAACTTTTTTTCTACATTTTTTTGTTGTTGTGATTGCAAGCTTATAAAGCTTCAGCTGGAAAATCCTTCCTATTGCTGTGAAACTTGGTCCCTCAGCTCATTAAGGTGGCATCCCTGATGGGTTTAAGTGCAGTAAGATATAATCAGCACAAGTGTACGCTGAATTGACTAGCAGCAGCTCTATTGTAAAGTTTAGTCTCCAATGATGTTCAAGCATAACTGGGCTTGAAAACTGCTGGAAAAAAATCTTCATATTACTTGAAATCTTGTAAAGAGTAACAAGTAATAACATTAATGCTTCAGTCTTTGCAGATTTAAGTACAGCAAAGATAGCACACAAAACGTTGGGCAGCTCTGTGGGATTTTTACCCCCAATTCTAAAATGATAATTGAAAACAGAACTTTACTGTATTCTGAGCACTGTAATGGTTTAATTCCCGCGTATTAATTGTGGTTCACCATTCAACTTTCTTTATTCAGAACATTTTTCACGTTCTCTAGATTTGATCCTAAATAATTCTCAAGAGGAATGTGTTGAAAGAGGATTTTCTAGAACACTGTCTAGGGCAAGAGGTCGACTGGTGAAAATACTTGTAAATTATCAATCTCAACAGAAGCAATGCTTTTCCCAAAGTGAAAGGACAGACTAGAGGGGAAGCAGAGAGGGAGCCTCAGCAAAGTTTAACACAACAGGGCACACAGAGGGTGACCGTAAATGGAAGCTGCTGAGAGACCCTTATTTTCTCTGTTTATTTGTAGGGAGTGAATCCACTGTCAATTCTGTGGCAATGCGCATTGTAATGGGAAGCTGGTGGCTCTTCACCCTTATCGTGTGCTCTTCCTACACAGCGAATTTAGCAGCATTTCTCACAGTATCAAGGATGGATAATCCCATCAGGTAAGAGCCTCTTTTTAACAGGAAGCTAGAAACCTGGATTTCACAGGACGGTATTACCCATTTGAGCACTCATTCTTGCAAGAAAGAGATAACTCTCTAATAAAACACTCTGCTTATTTGCAGTGTCTGTTTTTCTCTTCTCTCCCCCTCTCCACCTTCACTCCAACAGCCCCCAAGCAGTTTTGACAGGTGCATGGAGGGGACAGTGGCACTTCAATAGTATTTTTCCAGAAGAGAGGTCTTTGATGTGCTCCTGGTTGTTTGGCAGCGATTTGTGTGTGTGTGTGTGTGTGTAACTTGGGGGTTTTTGATCAAGTTTAAAGACCAAATAGTGTTTTCATTTTTTTCCTCACCAAAACATGGACAAAGTTCCCAGATTCACACTGGCCCGGAGTACTGGAAGGGCCATTGCTCTTTCACACTCGGTACTGGCAGGGTAAAAGCCTGACAGCTCATGTTTGATCTAATGGCAATGGAGTGGAGAGGTGGCAGTGCAGCACAGGCTCTCCTTCTAGAAAATTCTGAGCCAAGAATTTCAGGTGCTAGAGGGTGACACAGTTAAGTTGTTGGTCTCCTTTGGGATTGCACTGGGAAGACTGGGACTGAATGTTTGTGCTTGCCTCCTGAAACAGAAGCTTTGTCAGTGAGGTGAGGCTCGTACTTCAAAAGCTGTTTTTGCTTCTCTGTGGTATCTGCAGAAAAGGGCATGAAAAGTGCATTTCTCATAAACCTGAGTTCAACAGAATTTCCAATTTTTAGCTTGTCAATGTGTACTTGCAGATAATATAACATTTTTTATGGATATAATCTTTTAATGATAATAAAGCCTGCCCAAAACCATAACAAGCTTTGGTCTTAAATTAATTTTCTGTTATTTTGGCCAAAATAAGCGTGTCTTAACAGTAATAGAAGTAAGTACTCCAAGTAATTTGTGGAAGTAACATGAGAAACTATATAGAATAAAACTGTGTGTGAATAAAATCTATATGTAAGGCCTGGATGTACTGGGAAAAAAGTTAAGCTCAATGAATAAAATGCTCTTGAAAACCAAAACACAAATAGCTATCCAGAAACTTGAAAAATTACATTCTTAAAAAATTCAGAAAGTTCTGTTTCTTCCATTGCAGAAGAGTTTTGCTGTTTGGGCTAATTAGCACTTTCTAAAACTTAGCAAAGTTCAGAGGAGGACAAAAGTTGGAGTGTAATTACGTGAGGAATCTCCAAAAAAAGGTAGAGGTTTAAGAGCAGAACTATGAATTTTTAGAGGAGGCCTTTGAGGCTGATCTGTTACAACATTTACAAGGGGTTTTGATTTCCCTTCTTTTTAAAATGAAAGGACATTGCTAAGAATCTTGAGAAGGAGAGAAGTTCTTTGGGTAAAGGAACTGCTCAGTGTTATTTCACGAGCAAAACTGTCTCTATCTAACAGTACCTGCTGCTTTGCAGGTTCCTGTTATCCCCTTGTACAAGGTGAGGGTACAGAAGGAAGAAATCGCTCTGTTGTGATTTGAATACATCGGCAGAGTCATTCAGGTGCCGAAACATAAATGCCAAAAGTGATTTAAGCTGCCATAAGGCTTCACTGCCTCTGCTGCAGCTGCTTGGGTATAAGGTCAGGGGTCTCCATCAGGAGTTGTCAGCTACAATGTGGATTGTTCATATATTGCCTGAGATGTCAAAAGTGGTCCTGGATGCTGAGGCTTAGGTACCCAAATTGTTCCTGAGGTACTCTGAAATGGAACTGTCAGAGTATTCTCCGAGTTGATCACTGGTTGGCATAACTGAGACAGTTAAGAGACTGTCTTGTCTTGGCTTGCTATGGCTATTTTGCAAAGTTTGCATAATGTCCCCAAGATGCTGCTACTCGAGAGAAAGAGATCTGGACTAACCCCTCTCACTGAAAACTGTGACTGCCTTAGGAAAGAGGAAATGGGGTAAAGAAATAGGTCTCTTTTCATCCATCTCAAAAATATGATGAAGATATTTTCATGTCCCTACTCTTTAGGAGAAACATTGATTTGTCAGATTTAGAGCACATTATTTTTCTGAGAAAGTAAATTACTGCCCTACCTGAATTCATTGTGTCTCAGCTCCCAGTACTAACTGGCTTCAGAATCATACGATGTGGAGTGGCTATTTTTGCCTCTCTAACTTTGCCCTCAGCTTGCCCACATTATATCTTTCATGAACCCAGAAAGGAATACTTATGTGAAATCCATTTTTCCCACCCAAAGAGGCACAATGAATTACAGTGGAAAACTTGCTCACCAGCTGAGAGCTACCAAATCCATCTGTGTACACTTCCATTGTTAAGAAAAAACAACCTCCATCCTTTCAGTAAATGTGTGCTGTTATCTCTCCCTCTATAGAGAAGTCCTCTGGTGCTCAGTGCTGCTGCAGCTAAATTGCCAGCAGGAGAGAAATAAGTATTATGGTGCTGCAGTAGCTGCTACATAGTTAAGACTTTCATTACAAGACTGATTTTCTTCCCAAGCCCTCTCCAAAATGCTTAATAAAAGTTGTTTCAGCATCAAATTTGGCATGTGCGGTCTGTGACTAGAGAAATAGAAGTATGTTTGATTGAATAACTAGATGTCAATCTATCCAGTGATCGTTGCCTCAACAATTTCACTGCAAAAACAAGTGTGTTATAGAAATCATAGATGATATTTATTAGAAGGGGCTTGGTGAGACATTTGCTGCAGCAAAGCTGAACTGTTGGAAGGCAGCTTTTTAGAATTAGAATGTCAGATGAAAACCTGCTCATAGGTGAATAATTTTTTGTTTTACATCTGGTCTCATAGGAGTATTTCCCCCTGCCGTGAGTTTTAGAGACTTCCTGTGGCTCACGCAAAGGTGAAATACCCAGAGCAGAAGGCATGATAGAAAGCAGCTTTGATATGCCACCTGTATTTCTGTTTCCTGAAAGGTACTTCCTCAGTCCTAAACAGGTTCCCAAGTGCTATTCAGTCCAGGTGCTCAAATCCCACGTAAGAGATGTGCCTATCTTGGAAAGAACAAATATACTTCTCCTTGCATTTTCCCAAAACTTCAAGGGCTTCATCACACGCGTGCTAACAGGAGGAGGCACTGTCTTTCTGGCCTGGCATAGCAGCACATGCTGCCTTGCTCCTCACATGCTCTGTGTGCCCATCACTCATCCTTCTGCGACAGGGTGGTGGGGAGGGTGTGAATGTGGAGTTTAAGACCCACATCAAAACCTCTGTCCCTTCAGGAGATCAAGGCTAGCAGGAAACACTGTGAACCTTCCCTGGCTCTCTTCAGTTTTTGGTTTCTAGCAGATTGGTCTTCTGCTCCCCTTTGCTCTTTTGATGCTGCTTCTCTAATCCCTCTGTCCAAATTACCTCCTGCACTTCTCATCTGCTCTCTGCCTCAACCTCACAAGAAGAGAGCAAAGGCAATGTCGTGGTTATCTCAGAATTTCAGTGTTTGTAGAGATTCACAGGCAAGGCAGAGAAACATCAAGTAGATCTCTTGGCCACGTATGGGCAGAGGAGTGAGATATTACCCAGTTCAATGAAAACCAGGGAAGGCTGTTTGTGTGAATGTGCTGGTGGCAACTGCTGTGGAGCTCGGGCCGGGGAGCTGTAACTTTGTAAAAGAGTAGTTCTCAATTTTTATTTTGTAATAGAAATCTAGGTAATGTGTAGAGCTTACGCTAATCCTTGACAAAGTCATTTAAACCCAAATAATTTGCATTTATTATTCTGATATTTGCCTTCAGTACTCTATGCAGCTGAGCAGTCTTCTAGTGGGTCAGTCTGTCAAGTAAGGCAAAACTATTACATACAATTTTGTTCTTTCTTTTGTCCTATTACATTTTCAAACAGCTCTTGGATCTGCTGTCTGACCTTCCATTTGTAATTATGAGTTTAATTAGCAGTGACTTACATTCCAGCCTCATTTCTTGCTAACAAGCAGACTACGCAGTTCACTACGCTGCACAGATATTCTGAAACTTGGGTTTTGGAGAGCTTGTCTGACAATAGGTTAAGGATCACGCGAGAAAAAATAGGACATTAAAAAGTATTCTATTTGCAAATTCAAATGAGTTTAAATTGAAGATTTTATCAAATTGATCCTTAACATTTGTACATGCTGTGGGTGTTTTGACAGGCTTCTTTATATATGCATTCATGGACTGCATACAAATGCATGCTATGTCTCCTTTTAAGTTCGCAGCTGTTGTT
Organism: Pseudotriccus pelzelni; assembly: GCA_035584735.1. Classification (NCBI taxonomy): domain Eukaryota; kingdom Metazoa; phylum Chordata; class Aves; order Passeriformes; family Tyrannidae; genus Pseudotriccus; species Pseudotriccus pelzelni. Next base: position 7,610,242 of record JAWMRA010000162.1, on the reverse strand, counting down.
TCGTGGTTTGGGATTTCCTTATTTGCATTTTAATCCCCAAATTTCTTGTGTTTTGGTGACAGCTGAAGATTTGCTGCAGCTTAGTTGGGGTGATAGGCTGGCACTTGGAAGACTTGGGTGCAAATTCTTTTTCTACCACACGGTTTGTTTGATCTTGGCAAGCTTAAGCTCCTCTCTTGTCTCGGTTCTCTTTCTGCATAAAAAAGTAATAATATTTTCTTATCTTATATGGCATGTTGTCAGTTTAGCTGCTTTCAAGATGATGGCCAGAAATGACCATATTATAGTAGCACTGCAGGTATCTAAAAAGATAGAGTTTCTGGGTTGCATATAAAACAGAAACAATCTCAAAATATTTTAAAAGAAAATGAGGAAAGTACTTGGAAGATGCCAGCTAGAGGGAAATGAACAAAGGTTTCATCTGCTGTAGTTAAGTGAATTTGATAGGGTTGCTAGCAAGAACCTCACAGGAATCCCTCTGTATTTTCAGCAATTTTGTCTTGAAATTCACTGTATTTGAAAACAGGCTTTCTGTTGTTCATATCATAGGTGGCTTTTTAAATATTTCATTGGATTATCATTTGTTATATTTAATTTGTACTATGTCTTGTGGTGTCTGTGCAGTACCTCAGGCACTTTGGCAGGAGGCATGTAGGAAAGAGCATGATAAAAAATAATTATTGTTATTATTTAAGGCCTGTGAGCAAATGCTTCAATCATTAAATAACTAGATTTATTAAAGAAAAAAAAAAGAAAGCTAAAAAAGAATGCCAGAAGGATGCAAGCGAATGAGCAAGGGCAAAAACTCAAAACATTTTTCCTTTCCAGAACATTCCCTGTTTAGGGCTCCTGGATGGAATTTCCTGGGAAATGCTCTGCAGCCCGTGCTCAGGGGGAGAGCTTGCCAGCCCTTTGCCTTCAGGCGCTGTTCAGGACAAGGCACTGTGCTGCTGCCAGTGCTAGAACCCCGTTGTCTCTCTTTTCATTTCACTTCTATTGATGGGCTTGCCCAGTGGGTGCTTCTGGGAAAGCCAGGGCTTCCCAGAGTCTGGACCCTTTTAAAAAGCTCTCTGAATGTTGGCATATGCCGCTCAACCACGGCTTAAAATGGATCCTAATTGCTCCTGTAATTGAACAAGCAGGCAAGCATCTAAGTGCAAATCTTTCCCAAGGACGTTTTCTTTTCCTGAGAAAAATGAGAATGCGCAGCTAAAAATCAAGCTTGCATTCCATCTCTCCAGTTGCCCTTAAAAAGTGTGGCGTAAATTGAAGATCAATGGCAAACCAAGAGATTTGTGGTCCCGTAACTCTCCAACTTGACTTTTACGACACCTATATCATAGCATCTCCTCATTCGTTCATGTAACTGAGAAGTTCTGTGACTTGGGTGGGTTTAGGCATTAAAATTCAAATGCATGCACAGTTTAGAGAAGAAAATGATTTGGATATAACATTAGCAAAATCTACCATCTGTGCAGGTAATAAAATCTTTTTTTATTATTTTTTTCTTTTGCTTTGAAAGGATGAAAATCTAGCAAGAGTAACAACCCTCATGACAGCCCATCAAAATGTACAGGGAGTGGTTTAAATCTGATATTTGATACTCAGTCTCTTCTCAGCTCAGACTGAGTCGCCTTTTGGGTCAGATTGTCTCATATTAATATGGGTTATTCAGTGGCTGCCCATGGAGTAGCTGTATGCTTTCTGCATACATTAAATCACATTGGCCCCTGACTTAAATCTTCTTTGTTGCACTATGAGGCTTCTTTTTATTACAAGGATAGTACCTATGGCTTATTTTGTTGCGTTATATTTTCTATTTGACTCCTAAGGGATAAACAGTGCAAAATGCAGTAATAGAAGATTTTTGCTCAATAGGATATTTATACTTCTGTTGTTTCTCTCTAAAGAAGCTGATTTAATGTCTTATATGAATTGATAATACAATCTAATATTGCAGGATATTAAAAAAGCAACATAATTATTACTATAGCAAATCAAATAGAAACAGCCTTAAAGCTTCAGACATCTCCTAACTGCTCAATCCATCACTTCTAAAGACTAAAACAGCAGTAAGAAGAAAAATTTCGTGGTGAATTCTGTTTTAGAAATGATTCCATGGGAAGAAGAACTATTTATGAGGCTGGCATGTATGCTCATCTATTTGAATTTCACTTCTGCAAAAGCATTAGTATTTTTTTTTTTGCTGTAGCAGGCAGATATTTCCTTGACCTACAATGCAAAATCACTTAACTTCTTTGTCCATGTAAATATACTATTACATGTGTTTGCCTGCTTGCTATGTTTGCTGTTCTTTTGAACAAAACATGGACTGTCACATGCCCCTTATGGCATTTATATATCTTACAGAAGAGTAATTAAAAACATGCCACTCTCAGAGCCAGGTAGAACCTGAAAATATACAAATATCTTTGTGATATTTCCTAGCGAAGCTGCTGCCTGGAAAAAACCCACAAAACTAACTCCCTGTAAAATAGCTTGTATTTTATTTCATTCATCTGTGCTGGTCAGAGTCATTAGTGTGACTTTTATAATAACAGTGATGCAGGTTTGTCTGTTAAGATAGTGCACATTACTACATAGGTTTCCAATTTGTCCAGAGTCGGGTCTCTCTGAGAGCATCCCTGAAGACAGTCTGGCAACCTGAAGCCAGAACAGGCAAATAAATTGCATTCACAGAACTACCAGTAATTAGTAAACATTTAATCATAGTAAGTTCATTCCTCAAATTGTGAGATGAAGCTGAAAGTTAGTGTACTGACTTTTAAGAAGGGAAAGTTGTACCTGGTTTTTTACTTGCTGTCAGCTCAGACAGGACATACATGGACTTCCAGTTCTGCTAATTTGCAGTATTTTGGGAAATGCTTCATTTGTTCATGTAAAATATGTCTTCTCACCTTGCACAATTCCCCACCAGCATCCCCGCATGAACAGTGGTTCTGTCATTCCTGTACCATGATTGTTCAGCATCAGATTTTCTCACCCACCTGACAGCAAAAGTAATTTTCCCACCTTCTATTCATTACCATGTGTTGTGTCAGCAGGCTGATGGTGAGTATAAGGAACAGGTACTGAATTGTTTATTTCTTTAGGTTATTTGGGACAGAGGGAGGAGCAGGAAAAGAAGGGAAGTTTCCAGATGGGGCAGGGTAAGAATGCTGGCCCAGCTGTCCTCCTGGAGTCATGGCTGGTTATTAACACTGACCAGTGCCACCGTGCTATGGCCAGCCCTGTGCTCCACTTAGATGGACCATCTTTCACATTGAAAGATTTGAACTGATAGCCTGCTATAAAAGTGAAGTAAAGATCATACCTCCTATAGCCTGAAAGTTCGGTTTTGTACAAGCAATTCAAAAGCTGTCATCTTGGAAAAACACTCAGTAGGCATTCCCTCAGAGACTAAAGACTGAACATGACTGTGCTGTAGGTTGGGAAGGTAAGAGTTTCGGTTTTGGTGAGTTCAGCACACAGTCACCTGTTCCATGTTATGCTGATGAAGTTAACCGTAAATTAAAAAACAGCAAACTTTGTATGGTATAGCTGGAGTGCAGGAATGTGTCCGTTATCCAGCTCTGCTCTGGACACTAGAACTTGAGTCAAAGAGTGATGCAAATGGCTTTCTGCAGTGACATTTTAAATCATACAAACTAAATTCATTGATGTTGTGAGGAAGATTTATTTTTGATTCCCTGTTGTGTTTTTTTTTCCCCTCCCATGTATTTGTACAGTTCTCATGCCTTTGTAGTATGAATACATATTTAGTCAAATGGTTGCACTGCTCTTTAAAATCACTCAAGAAAGAAAATGCTTTTGGTTTTCTATGTTCTGAAAGAGCTTTTGCTGACAGTATAACAGCTTCATATAATTTCTTTTAATAGTCCCTCATGTTAAGATAGTTTACATCTGTGTCTTTGATATGGTCGGTTTCAGGAATTGCCAGCCCTTCTGTAGCCTTTTACCTTTAAAGCAATGCCCCAGGAGATTTTCTTCTCCAGTTCTTGAAGTTTTTTGAGTCTGGTCTTTTGAAATATATTATTTTTAAATTTTTGTTTGGTTTTTTCCCCCTCAGGTTAGTGAGTTCCATCGTCTTGCAAACACTTTAAATCTGGTTACTTTTCTCTTTGACATTTCCATTCAAATCTATCAAATCTAAAATAGTTACTCCCCTTATAAATGTCTTCATGATAGGAGATCATTCATTCTCACATCTTACACTCTTAACACTTCAGCTGATACATAGGACTGTATTTCATCTGCTGAAATAAAAGTTATTCCAATACGTTCCATATAAAATGTTTATAGACCCTCTTTCCATGAGGTGGAAATCTGTAAACTTGCCATTTAAAGAAAAGGCTTTAAAAATTGAGTATCTTTATAAGGAGATTTAGAAACTATTGCCGTGTATGTAAAAAAAAAAACCAAAACAAAACCAAAACCAAAAAAACAAAGCCAATCAAAAAATATGAGCAAAACACTTTTAATTGATGCGCATTATGGGTGTTTAGGAGAGAAAGGAGCTGGATGTTCTTTGTTTCCATGGGAATTAAGATGCTACTGTTTATTACCATGAGTGCTTTCCTATTAGTTCTTCGTTCTTGTGTTGCAAAAGATTTTCTGAAGAGAAAGAAAACTTTTCTGGAAATAGTACTGTGTTGCTAAGAGAAGGGTTGCATGTGTTCTTTCCTTTTCCTGGGCTCATCTGCCTTATTGAGCAATGTTCTCTTCTTCTGCACGCGTGCCCCTTTTATAATATAAAACAGGAGTGTTTCCAGGCTCATCTGGAGATGAGGGAGAGAATGGTTTTGCCTTAGAAAAGCTATTTTGGTACAGCTGACAAAGTTTGTTACATTAAAAGAAATGTAATTACATGCACTAAAGTTGTTTGCCTTCTAAGCCATTAAAACAAGCCTAAGAGAATATGCCACTGATGTAATTTAATTGATTTATGAGTAGTCATATCTATCTAGAAAAGAATAGAAAACCATCAGTCAGAATGGGGTGGATGTAACTACTGTGGTTTTCACATGTGGCAATAATGCAATTCCCAAGCTCATATTTCAAGGTATGTACTTAGGCTACCCAATAAACTAATAAAACTCAATATAAAGAACAGCTAATTGGTGATGATGTGGTGCTTTCAGCATTTCTGGCATGAGATTCAGTATTCAGGTGAGACTTGTGTCCAGGGGGAGGAGATGGAGAGGCCAAAGGGTAAGGTCTCTTCTTCTGTTTACCCTTCAGGATGCAGTGGGAAGCACACCAAATACTATGTGCTTGCAGTGCTCTGAGAAACAAGCAAGTGAACCTCCAGACCTTAAAATATGCATGTGTGTTGTGTGCACTTTAGACATCAATAATAACTGATGAATGTTATATGTGCTTTCAGTATTAATGAAGAGCCCTATATTTTGATTTCCCAGGAGTATGCAGCACATGCTCTAGCAATCAGGATGCCTCTTCAGAGCCTTTCTGTTTTCTTCTCTTTTTTCTGTCAACATTGATAGCTTCTGCTTTACTCCCTGTGGTAAGGGAAGGGTGTGAAGCTGTTTCCCAGCATCACACTGTACCTTTGACAGATGTGAACTCACCCAGCCCCTCCATCGCAGCTCTCAGGCTGCTGACATGCAACAGCTCCTGATAAATCAAAACTTAATAAAGAGTTGAGTAGGACCTCATCCCACACTAGGATTTCATGGACTTTAATGGAACTACTCAAAGTATAATGATATCATAACAGTCATTGTATAAAGTACCACTAACACCGAGTAAAGACTTTATAAGCCAGCACCAAGATGCCAAGCTTATCTGTTCCCCACTCTATTTAATTAAAAAGCTACTCTTTGCCATCTGAGTGCAAAACAGAATGTCAGTGCTATCAGTACTTATAACACCAGTTGAAAAGGAAGAAAGCATTTTCTTCGCTCTCGATCTTAATCATTAATCTTCATTAGGATTTTTAGCTTCCGAGTGTGAGTGGTAAAAGACATCAGTGTAGCAAACAATTTAAAGTGCATCTGCATATATAATATAGATAGTTTGTTATTTTCATTATAGGTAAAAGCATGTGTCAGTTGCCAGATGTGTTTGATTCAGACAATATGATTTTCATGCCAACTTTATGATATGTTTGATTTAGGTGAAGTGACTAAAACCTGCCGTTGGGACTGTGTTGCTGTTAAACACCAGCTGCAGTTTTTATTTTAATTAATAATTTAAGGAGCAGAATACCTTTCTTTAATTAACATGTTTAACCCTTCGAGCTACTCAGAGAAAGGCCACAATGGCAAAGTAGTTTAAAAGTAAAGCAAAAAAATTATTCAGAGGTGGTCCAAACAGAAGTACTTTTTTGCTCCAAACACGCTACAAGCTCTTGAGATTTTTCACCTCTACTTTGCATTTTAATTTACTCCTTACTGTTGAATGGGATATGGAGTGGGGGTAAAGAATTCAGGAGAACCCAGGTATTTTAGCAGGACTGATTATTCTGGATTTGCAGGATGAGCTGCAACTGCTCATAGCTGTTCTGAATCCCTTTCCAGACTTTTAACTGAATCTGCCAATGTCTTATGTGCTGTTGTGCCAAAACTGCTCTTGATCTGTTCTGAAAATCTGCCCAGTCATGTAGTAGTTTAAATGTGGATCTGAGCAGACAAATTAAAGCTCCTGATTTTGAAAACCTGAGCCTACATCTTAAAAGAAACTCCAATTTAGTAGACAGTCTGAGTGTCTCTTTGTCAGTCAGATGCTTTCCACTGTTAAATTGCAAATACGATGGGCATACTGGGTAATTTCTCAAGGTTATTAAGTTATAGAAATATGGAAAAATAGGGTGGTAAAGAGGGGTCCTTGTAAATGACTCCTGGAAATATAAAGACTGCCTTCTGACTTTGCTCCCTCATTTAAACATCAGATGAACTCATATGGAATTATAAAGTGCCCGGCCATGAGAGAAACTCCATCCAGAGATCACAAAGTATCAGGCACCAATGGATCCACCTTTGAGATGCAAATGCTCAGAAACTACCTTCCACTGGCCACACTATTAGTGGAATTGTTTATTATGCTATTTTTTGGTTTTGAAAACATTTCAAGCAAAATAATCATAACTTCTTCTATAAAGACCATCATGGTTTCTTTATGATATGGTAACAATTCAGAAAATATAGGACATCCAGAAAGAAAAAACTTACAAATAAGCATCAAACTAAAAAAAAAAAATAAAAAATACTAGTTAATGGAAAAAATCAGCAATCTAAGTGACTTATGCTTTTATTGCCTGAAGGAGGTTTGGAGAAGAGGAGGTTTGGAAGTATAGTTAGAAACATTGGACTGGCAATCAGGAGATGTTTAGCTTATTTCTAGCTGTTTAACAGATTTCTTTATGTGCAGTGCTGGAGCAGAGCCAGTGTCAGCTCTAGGCAAAATGAACTTCTACGATCCAGTGACAAGTCAAGTCACACTCGCACAGATCACTGCAGATGACTGGAGTTGCTGAGGTGGTCCCGAGGGCATCATTTAGAAATAGCAATGGATAGGAATACCCAGGGGTCTAATTTTGTTTACAGAAGAACCTGTTTTACTGATTATGACGAGAATCCAGTTTGATTTTTGGATCCAAATTTGAGTCTCACAGCCAGAAATACTGTGAAGTCTTTTTTTGGAAAATGGGCGTGTTTCCTAAGTAAACTGCTGGAAGATACTAAGTTCTGTGAGCAATGGGACACAGTCTAGTTGTATGTGGGTTTGTCCTACATTCTCCACACTTTGGCTTTAGCAAAAATGCTGAAGATTGTTCTGAGATAGCTAAAGAGAAAGTGAGATTTCAAGTGCTGCTAATAGAACGTATTCCTGCTGCATCTCAGACTCTTAGAAAGTACACAAAGCCTACAAATGTTTTGCCAATACAATGTGTATAGCTAGTAATTACTTACTATTAAAATCGTAAACATGACAATGTGTCATTTATTAATGGCTTGACTGTCTTTGCATTTCAGTGGGTATACATACCATTTGTTCCTGTCTTTTAAAAATTAATCGTGCAGTAGCTCTGCTGGAACAGAGTCCCTGTGAAAACAGGGAAATCATTGCTATATGACGAGTTAAGGGGACAGTTTAGTTTAGTTTACTTGTTTTTCACTTTGCATGTAGGAACTGAGGCTAATGGAATTAATTTCAAAGAAATTAAATCAGTTTGGACTCTACAAGCTCTGCGCTTCTATTACTTTGCGTACATATTATTTGGCTGTTTTGTTTTGCATTTTTCTTACTGTTTGTATTTTTGTTTCCAATCCTGGAAACCTTGAGCATGTGCTTTTGTGTTAGATCTCAGCAGTACTGGTCTACCTGTTAAGTCTGCTAGGTAGCCTACAGAGGAAATTTCTTTGGGGCAGCAGGAGAGAGAGGATCCTGATCCTCTAGTGGATAGGTGACAGAACTCTTTCCATCACACATGGCACGCAGAATATGTAGCAAGCCCCCTCCTCCTGTGGCAGAAATAAAGCTGACTTTAGTTTCCTTTTCCCAGTAAATCTATACCTGAATGCTGCATTTGGCTTTAGGTTGAACCTCACATAGGGCAGTGAGTCCCAGTCCAGACAAGGTCTCGTAGATGCCACCACAGTAGCAGCAATGGCCATTATCATTATGGAAAAAGCTACTGCAGTGCCATTACCTGCTGAGGAGTTTAATCACTGTTTGGTTTTGCTGTAATAAGAGTATGTAGTTGACATGGCAACGTTTCCTGTGACACATGTCAATTGGTTGTTTTTTCCACTGGAGGAAATCCTGCTTTGTTGAAATCCTCAGTAGCAGCTCTTCCTGCCCCACTGATGATGACAAGAGAAGGCACAGCCTTAACTGTCTGCACTGTTTGTCTCCTCCTGTGATTTGGAAAGGTTCAGCCCTGGTGTGAAGGGCTGCAACTCCATTGATTCAGTGTAGTTTAATCTGTCAATACTGGTGGTTTTCCTTGTAGAAACTCCCATCAGGCTTTTTCTGTTGAGGCTTTTGTTTAAAATGGATGGTATTTTTCATGGAGAGCTGATAAATTGAGTTTTATATGAACTATAAAACAGTATTTGCTGGTGAAGGACTTGATTCAGCAAAACGTATGCTAGGCATGCAAGTGCTGCTTCCTCTTTCTACTGGACTTGCCTCTAACTGGTAAAGTTAAGATTTTGCTTGTGTATTTGCTGAAGAAACCTGTTGCTCTGCACATCACTGCACAGAGACAGAATTAAGAGCATTTAGACTGACTTGATTTGCAGTGAAATGGAACATTGCAGGATTTGATCATGTCTCCATAGAGAAGCTGGCAATGTAACAATTGGTTTAAGAGCTCAGCTCGGTTATTCAGAATTTCTAAGAAAGTCAGAGATGCACAAATTAAAACCATGGACCCAATTCTTCTGAAGCCTGAAGTTATTAGGTGTGGAGATAAAGTTGCTTTCATTTCAATATTCTCTGGAGAAGCCTGCTGCCATTCTAACAATACTTTGAACAGTTTTATTGGCCTCACTAAGAATAATCTTTAAAGTAGCCCATCTTTTAGTTTTTGTATGTCCAGTTCAATACACACTTGTAACATTCCTGTATGGACTTGGAATGACAGTTGAAAATCCATAGAAATATCATACTTTTTTTTTTTAAAAGGATATTTGCTTTTTAGACTTGTGGGTGCTAAAGACAAGTCAATTCTATTGCTACCTCATTTTTCAGCTACTATATCACTCTTTCTCATAAAATTGAAGGCTTATGAAGTATCAGTTGCACTAAAGTTTAGAGACACTAACTGCTATTTTCTCTTCCATTTTGAAGTGGCCCTGTGCTTTTGTAACTTGGATTCAGCAGGACAGTAAAGCTTTTCAAGCAAGTCTCTAAGTCAGTGTGACTGTCATCCCCTAGTGGCAGTTTATATCTATAACAGAGGGATTTTTATTTTTTTCCCCAGCCTGTCAAGCAGTTGAACCACTCCTAATTTTTACTTAAAGCTGGAAACTCAAAGGTTGTTCATTTGTGAATAACGGATGAAGGCTCAAATCCCTTGCCATATATTTTTTGGATATAAAAAATAAATGAGGACTAAAATCAGGACTGAGGTTCTGAATGGTAGAATCTTCTGTTCATGTAGACATTGCCTGTACTGCCACAGTACCACTTCAACCTTGATTCAGCTTTGCAGATGATTTCCTCACTGGAGATATCTACAAAATTTGCTGGTCTGGCAAAGCTTGCTTGGTTTCCAACTTCATGTCTCAGTGGGTGGATTGATGTGGTAGACAGCAATTAATGCCATTTTCTCGCTTGTCCTGATTGTCATGGAAAGTTCGTCTGTGGAGGGAGTAGTTCTGATCAATTTTACATCTCAACATTCTTTACTTTTCTGCAGTTCACAGTAGGTAGAATTCTTTTTCATTTTCTCTGAATTCTCATTACTTTCCACTGGTGATGACTTTATCAAATAAATCTCCCTTCAGACAGGATTTTATATTCTAGGTTTCTTGGGTTCTGGTATAAGGTTATCAAGCCTTTCTGGTGGTATGCGGTTGTCAAATCAATTCAGGTGCTTTTATCTTTACTTAGAAGTTTAGTGGGTTTACTGTTCTCCCTGTGCATAAAACAGGTATTTCCCTCTCATGTATCCTGTGGAGAAAACAATTCTAGATAGGAACTGCACTTATATTTAATTCTGTAGATGTAATGAATTCCTAACTTTTGGAGAAAAAAAAAAGAGCTTAAAAGAAAATAAAGTAGCTTCAAGGTATTTAAAAATGGAAATTTAGGACTTGTGCCATACCTTTTTTGCATGCATTTTTAAGACTTCATTTAGGCAGAGCAGCTTAAAAAGTCTCATCATCTCCGGGACACTGTATCTTGATGGCAGCCATCACCTAAAATGTTATGCTGCATTGAGCAAAAATCTCAGGGTACTGGCTTCCTAAGGTAAAAGAAGAACATAGCTTGCTCTCCAAATTTGGAAAAATAAGTAAATTTATTTTGCTGTCTGTATATGGCTTAGGGCTTAATATTCATTAAGAAAATTAATTTTAGTTGAGAGGAATTATGTATATCTTGTTTTTTGACAATTGCAGTGCTGTGAAATGTTCTCACAATGAGTCAGAATGAGGACAGAAGCACAGCATGAAAAATGCTGCATGATTTGAAAATAATACTGTGGATTCAGAAATGCTGAAAAATTATTTTTCTGTAAGCAATAGCAGACTGGAAATATCCCCAGTTTTATGGTGTCAGAACGTGGGCAGTTGTGAAGACTAAGGAGAAGCTACCTCTAAATCAAGAATCTGTCGGGATTTTCCCATGATGGTTTTTCTGAAGTCAGGATAAAATGCTGCATTTGTTATTGAGGTGTAAAAGACCACTCCTGGATGACGCTGTGGTGTCAGCCACTGGACTGCTCATAGTAATAGACTCTACAACACAGGAGTTCAGATGTGAAGCTTGCTACAAGCATTTTTATAAATATGAACAGTAAGGATGAGGAAAAGCAAGAATTTTTTGCCTTTTTCCCTTGTTCCTTTATTTAGTAAACCTTATTTTAATTTTAAAACAAATCCCCCTTTTTTAGAAATAGCAGGAACCTGAGGGGTTTTTTTTTCAAAAACACTTTGATCACATCTGATGATCCTGAAGGCTCCAGTTGAGTTAATTGATGAGCAGTTACCTCAAAACACCTAGTGCCAAGTTTAGTCTGTCACTGATTATTCATCCAGAAGTCTTGGGCTTGTAGCAGTAGAAGAGTAAAATAAACCCCTAGTGGCAGCATATTTTTAGTCTATATATCCACAGCTACATGAGGCTTTTATTAGTAAGAAGACATCTCCACAAAGTGTATCTTAACCAGTATTGTTATTCTGGCAATTATTTCCAGTGGTCTAATTATAAATGCTAGTACAGCTATTGCCTGGCTGTGTCCCCTGTAGCATATGTTTTATCTCACTGTGTTTTTAAAAAACAAAACAAGCAGAGAGCCCAGTTTTCAGTTGACTGTGCATGAAGTAATTGCAATTCCACTGGGAAGTACTATCATTCGTAGTGTTGATCTAGCAAGCATAACTACAGGCATTAAAAATGTTTTGGCTGGTAATGCAGTTTTAAAAGACACTGTTTTTCTTCAGGTTGACCACAGATACATTTACTTAAATCAATTGGTTTGCATGTACTTGTCAATTACAGCAATCACACAGTGGATGTATTTATCTAGAAAGTGAAGTTGGGCTCCTGTAACTGTAAGTGAGGAACATTGGCTTTTTCTGCTTTACTGGCTTTATCTTTAATCACACTTACAGGGAGCCTTTAATGGGTTGTGAGATCCAATAATTGAGGTGGTAAGGTTAATGGGGCATCTTGTTATGCTACAGGTTTTTGTTGCAAATAATTTTATATGTTAAATGCGTGAAATCTTTGCAATAGGAAAGTGAGACAAGAATTTGAGTGGCTAAAGGAGAGGCATCCAGCTAAACATCTGGTTGCAGAAATAAAGCTTAAGAACAGCGATAGTAACTGCTTTCAGAGAATGACAAAATTGTAAGAGACAGCCAGTTTCTGAAATGTACTGAATGATTTTGTCTGGCAATGACGGATCTGAGGGAGTTAAAATGATAATTTTTAGAACTTGCACTTGTGATTATCTTACTTCACCCTGTAAAAAGTAGGAGATGTTCATCTTTATTCAGTATCTTTATGTACGTGACCATACTGACCATGCCCAAATCTTTTGATCACTTCTCTAGCCATGGAGATGCTGAGCTTTACCTCCTCTTTCAGTGCACAAATACAGTAGCTCAGAGATAATTTTTATTCAAAGTGAAGAACTGTGGTCTAGACCACTCTCTGTCACAATAATTTCTGAGATAGGTTTTTGGCTAAGTGGTCCATTTGGTAAAGGCATAAGGTTGTTTTCTTAGTCAGTCACCATCCTTCTGAATTTGTACCACAGGAGTCACTGGCAAGCTTAGTTACCTGTTGTGCCCCTCACTGTATGCTTTGGTGACCATCTCTCAGAGGATATTTCCAGTGATGGGAGAATTTCCTATGTCATTATAATACATCAGTGCACTGAGAGAAAGGTATCTACAATCCTTCGGACGCACAGTACTCCACGTTTTCCCTTCCAAGGAAATGCTGCCAGCTGAAGTGCTAGTCCTTTTATTCCTCACACCCAGGCTAAGGCTGTGCTTCCCTCCCTGCCACCTGAACCGATAGTCTGTTTATTGCAAAGCACTTGATGTAAACCCCAAAAGTTGCTCACTCTGCCCTGTGATGCTTAAATAATTGAAGAAAATGTGCTGCTCATAAAGCAACATGTACTCTGCTTTTGTACAGCACTGATTGTCGATAAAATGTAATTTAGCTAAAACAAAAATACCAATTGTCAATAAAGTACAATTTAGCTAAAACAAAAGACACGCTTCTGAGTAAAAGCCCCAGCAGTATTAGAGGCAGTAGAAGCGATTCAGAAAATACTGATTATATTAAAATTGCAGGTTTAATTATTTTTTTTAAATATCCAAACTCTTATGTTCAAACTTTCAAAGAGAATGGCAGTATGAACAGTAGGCATTTGTGTAGTTGTTACCAGCTGACACTTATGTCAAAGAATATTAGCTAAAATATTTCTGCTACTGTGCTTCTACCAAACACGCTCTCCTACACATGCTAAAATCTGTACACCAAACCTGGCATGAAAAGGTTGCCACAGAAACCCTTCTGTGTGTATCCAGTACCTTTCTTTGTCCTTTGTACGTAAAATAGACAGAGATGTGTCTTTTAACAGCCAGATCATCTGTTCCAGGATGGAAGCAATTCCATGGGATATGATGAAACTTACTTTAAAAAATAAAGACAAAATACAGCGCGTAATCATTTAGGTCACCATTGGAGTCCTATTCAATGGAATGTACCTGTAGATTTAGGAGGCCAGAATAGACCTTTCAGAATTGTTTAAAAAAAGGGAGAAACAAAATCTACACAATTTCTCTCATATTTCATTAGAATTTTGAATTTCCAACAACATCAAGGGTGTTTGTTTTGTACTTTAGCAAAGTTCCATGTGGAGAGCTAGGGAAATAACAGGAGGTTTGGGGTTTGATGGAACTTCTAGAGGTAGCCCAAATCCACAACTGTGCTATGTGTATAGAGAAAAACTGTTCACACAGTCTTACTTAAAGCTGCTTAACAGCTTAAAATGATAAAAAGTCCTTAACACAATTTAAGAACTTAAACCACTTAAACTGTTTGAAGCAGCTTTTGAGTTTGAAGAGTTTGGGAGGGGGGTGGTGGTGAGAGGCATCCCTGCTGAGCTGCAGGCCAGGGGACAGAGCTGGCAGGGTCCCACATGGTGGGTCCCACCAAAGGGGCCCTTCGGCAGCTAAACTTGGGAGGCCTGGAGGTGATGTGATGGAGAAGAGAGAAGAGTTTTCTGCATATTTTTATATAGAATTGTATATATGCCCAGATTGCTTTGCTTTAAATAGTGTTGCAGGGAATCTTACAGGGATGGGAAGTGTCAGCAGTGGCATCTCCCCAGAGAAACAGGGAAGACGGTGGCAGAAAAATATTGAGCATGACAAGTCTTCAGCTGTGGAAAACAGCCTTGGCTCATGGGCCAAAGGAAGGCTTCTCAGGAGCATTGTGAAGAAATCTTATGCATGAGCTGTGAGGAAAAATATTCTGGTTTTGTGGTTCCAGGAGTCAGAGGCAGGGAATGAGGTGGCACGAGTGGGCCTTTCAGATGTTTTGAGGAGAAATTTTTGATTCTGAAAGATTGTTTTGGGGAAAAGGGAATGGCATGGGTGGAGGAGGCAGGGAGAGTTGCTTTAGTTTGACTGATCTCAAACAGTACTAGTTGGTCATATCAGAAGCATGTTGTTAATAGGTGAAGTCATATGTGTATAAAACAAAAAATAAACCATTATTTTTGAGATCTAGTTTGGTCCCTGCTGCCATGTGTGGTAGTCAGTGGTTGCATGTGTGTTTGGATATGTGTGTATGTGTATGTGTGCTGAGATGGGAAAAAATGGTGGCACTGCACAGAAGTGATACTTGTGGGAAAAGGAAGAAGGCACAGGAATGGGAATTAATGTCTGAAGGGGAAAACAGCTAGGATGCTGCTTCTGATGGCAGTGATGCCACCTTAAATGTTTTGAAACTTGGTCCGGTTTTCATTGATGCAGGCAGTGATTTACACCTTTCAGTGGAGAAGAGGCTGTAAAACAGGAGTGAATTACATTCTGTACAATTTGAAAATAAATTGCGCATTCACAGCCACTCAGGGTGAGGCCTATTTACACTTCCAGAGTGGTATATGATGAGTAAATGAAAGTTAGGCCTGTGTGTGAATGAAAAATGCCTGTTTTACCAGAGGCTGTGAAAAGACAGAGCAAGAGAGACTTAGTGGAAATTGGAAGCGAGACTTTTATTTGTGTGTTTAAAACAGTCGTATTGATTTGGAGTCAGAGGGAGCATTGCTGTAACTGCAAACTAATTCCACTGAGTTCTGCAAGCTATTTCTGGTGATGCTGATGGGACTGGAAGCTTATGTTTATAATATGAGCTTTTCTTGTGTTCAGGTAAGTGTTTATCACATTATATTCTTGTGTGATCTTGGTGGCATAATATTTAACATGAATGTTATCTGTCCAAAAACACAATCTTCACTGGGGAGAAACAGACCTTGGGTATAGTTAAGATCATTTAATCTCAATACAGTTAAATAACTCCTTGGTTTTCTTTTATGATAAGGGATGAGATATGCAAATGTTACTTGGTGAATGTAAGTGCTTTCTGACTAACAACAGGCATAGAAAGAAACCATTTAATTAATGAAATCTTACTGTTGCGCACATAATGCTAATATCTCAATATTGCTTGAATTTCAGAACGTTTCAGGATCTGTCCAAACAAATGGATATATCTTATGGTACAGTCAGGGATTCAGCAGTGTATGAATACTTTAAAGCAAAAGGGACAAACCCTTTGGAGCAGGATAACACATTTGCTGAACTGTGGAGGACTATCAGTAAGAATAATGGGGCAGATAATTGCGTATCGAACCCTTCTGAAGGCATCAGGAAGGTAAGACGAGATCACAGGGGTTTTCATTTAATTTTTATGTCACTGTTGTTTCTGTGGAGTTATTGTTAAGTTCCAAGGAAGAAATAACGGTCATTTAAGAAAATCATGAATTCATATCTAAAGTTCATTTTAGTACCTTGATGGCAGATAAGAATCATATTTTGGGGTCGTGGCTTTGAAGTAAGTACTTTAGCTCTGCCTAAGTCTTCAGTATGTAAGTCCTTCTTTGAATCTGGTCATAAGGTTTCTCAGTTTCTTGGGAGTTTTAATAATCCCTTTTTGAGTGTCATTCTTTATATCATCCAGGTGCTGACTCTTGTCCTTTTGCTCATTTGAGTTTTTGGGGATTTTTTTTTCTGCTTTCATGAATTGAACATATTAGAAATGTGAGTGGAAATCAGGGGATTCACAGAACATGTACTCATTTCTCTTAAGCAGAATTTAATGTGAGATTTCAGTTTGTTTATTCCAAACTTTGAAAAATGCCTTCCCCGACACCATGTTTTTACCTACATTTTGTTTCCCTCGGATAAGACTACACATTTCTTTTGTGAAACTGAGCATTGATGTGAGAGTTGAGGACTGATATATAACAGCTTGGGAGCCTACACCTTTGTGCCAAGTCCTGTGATAAAGAGTATTGGTTCAGATCAGACCATTAGAAGTGTCCACTCTCTCTCACAGCCTGCCTCTCCCCTCTGCTTCCCATCCTGAAGCTCAGGAAACACAGATAGTTCCTCACATCAAACCACGTGTGTCCAGGAGCAGAAGGGATGCAGACACGTTGTAAGCTTAATGTGCTGCTGCTTTAGTAAAAGATGTCCTCTTTATCTTTCAATTGATTTTTTTCATAAAACAAGCTAACAGCCATTATTAGCACAGTGGATGTTTGATCAGATGTACTCTTGTCTGTGAAACACTGGTTCTGAATTAATATATATTACTAGCTCTTTATGCTTTTGTAAGTGGGAAAGGATAACATGGTTGTCTTCCATTTTCTTTTTTCACTTGGGATTTTTGAAACCTTTTCTGAACAGTGAGAGCGAAAGCATCCAAAATCTACTGCTTTTTACAGTGCCTTAAGCCCGGTGAACACACTAACACAAGCCAACCCATTTCCCAATTCATTATCCTTTAGCAAAAGATTCCCAACTGTTTGCATGACTTTTGGACAAAATCTTTCTACAAAGACTGTTGTGTCTTCTCAGCACAGGAGTATTTAGTCAAAAGTTTTGGTTAACCCTGCCTTTTCACTCATCTCTCAGCTGAGCTTCCCTAAAGGCCTTTGCCCTCAGCTCCAGTGGCCTTTCTCCCTTGGTACAAGGCAGAGCTCTGGCTATAGCAAGGTATGCAGTGTGTTTATTGAATTATTTATTTGATCCACTCAGCCCTTTATGAAAATGAGGCCTCTATTTTGAGAGATTTTGGTAGCATTTAAAGGAGAACTTTTCTATGTAACCTATCATTTAAGCCAATAATAGAACAGTTTACCTCAGAAAAACATACAATATTTTACTTTTCTTTTTTTCTTTTATACCATTCTTATGGCAGTGGATGCTCTTTATCCATGAAATTGTAAATACTCTTATTCTGTAAGCCTACTGCATGCTGCCACTTATGATAGCTAGATTTTCCTAAGCCAGAAATGTAACTGTAGATTGGCAGGCTGTTGAGAATACCAATTATCTTGTCTGTATGGAACTGGCAGCTTCATCTTATCTATGTGATAATAACTTTTCACATGAAGTTTGATTTCAATATTGTAGGGTGATTTTTATATGACTAGATCAACTCATTCAATTAATGTCAACAATCAAATTTTACTTCGGTGCCCAAAGATGACCGAGGCCACTATTTGATTAGACACCTACATACATGGGGATTAATATTTAATAACATTTTCAACTAAACTGTTGTGTTTATAGTTTGTGTCACTATTCCTAGCTCATGAGCTCTTTCAATAACAGACAAGTTTTCCATGTCAAGTATTACAGCTAGAAATTGTATTTTTTTTCCTAAAGGAGAATTGATGTCAGCCAAGGAAATGAGAGTTTCCATCCATAAACACATACAGCTGCATGAAAGAGATGTAAATGTGCCTTAAAAATGTATTTCATAGGAAATGGGAAATCTAAATCTCTCTAGCATAAAAAGATCCATAAAACATTTTTCTGAATGAGGAATTGCCTGACACAATGCAAAAAGAAAAAAAAAACCACTCTCCTTTCTTCCTTTCTCCTCCTTTCCCTTTACTTCAGACAGTATCACAGTTCAGCTGTGCTCGCAAACAGAGCAATGCCACTTCAATGCAGAACAGGGGAGTGCTGCTTGTCTGTGCTGCAGGCAGGTATTGCACGTGTTTATCTGTGTTCCATCTCCCTCCATTTCACGGAGATTTTCCTACTCCCTTTGACTGTCTGAAAGAAAAAGGATGGTAGTGGAAAAAAGTCCTGAGGGCTTTTGAGGTGTTTGGCTGCCAAGGCAGAGGCAAAGTTTCTTTCTGGGTCAAGCTCCAGCCAGGATCCCCAGGAAGCATGCAGTGGGTACTCCTGCCATCTCATCCCAGGTGGACATTTGTACTGGAATCACATGCATTCCGAAGCCATTTGCACATCTCAGCAAACTGGTTGCATAATACTCAGTGGCAATTAGTTTTCCGTTTCAGTTGATTGCACCAACATATGCAATAACCTGTGTTTTTTTTCATTGTGGGCACCCAGTTTTGTTTTGAAAGAATGAAGCAATGTGATACTTGTGTAATGCCGTATCTGCTATATATATACACCTAGGAGAATTAAACTGTTGTTGTATTTTATAAAACCCTGCTTTGGTTGAGACTCTTCCCCTGTCCAATCAATTTGGTGCCAAAATTTCTCTGAATCCTTTCTTTTCTTCCTGTGTATCACTTTTGATCAAAAGTGAACAAAGCCAAGTAGAGCACAAAATGAGAATGCATCGTTGACTTAGGCAACAGCACAGTAAGAATTTATTCCTTCCCTTTTTTGCTCCCCTCAAAAAGTCTCCCTTAACTGCAAATGAACAGCAAACATTAAATCAGACTGATCTTATTGAGCAGTCACTTCTATTCATTTTTATTTTGAGAGTAAAATAATTTAAAATTTCAATTAATGTGACTTTTAAAAACATAATTTCCCAAGAATTTATTGTCCACAATGAGTTTTATGTTGTGAATTGTGGTTCTTCATCCATTTGCTTTCATGGACCCTCATAAATTTCTCAGTTCCTTGACCCATTTGAAGCAAAAGCAAATGCTTCCTTAAACCTGGATCTGTTACATCCTATAGTGGTTCCTTAATTATTTTAATGTTGGAAACATTTCAACAGGATTAAATGGCATGTCTCTCTTTTTATTAGAACTGTTTTGCTTCTCTTAAAGCATTTTTTTATAGATAATAAATGTTATCCGAGCATGTTTTTGAACTACTTCACTAATGCCAATGTAAAGGTCACTTTTTGATATTTCTGTGGTACCAGCCATATAATGGGATCAGCTACAGTGACACTTTGTTCTGGCAGTAAATTAATGACAAATTTTGCATTGTTCTGGCACTTATGTCTTTAGTATGATAGCTTCTTCATAAGTTAATCTGGAATTAATCCTTTTTTTTCATGTTATTATTATTTCTTACTATGCTTTCCTTGAAATTACATAATTAACCATCAGTAAGCCAGAACCCTTTGAACAATAGTCTTCTATCTCCCTCCACGTTGAAGAGTGACACTATAAGGTTGCTTACTGCGTTTCTGGAGTATTATTTCCTGTGTGGTCCTTCTTATGTCTAGAAAGCAATTATCTTTGGCCTTTTAATTTTTTAGGATTGTGAAGAAGAAACATTTTTTTTAATACAAGTTTTGCCCAGAGGGGGTCTTTTTTCTTAAATCTCTTAAACTAAAGATAAATCTGTTGTCTTTGGTGTCAGCCAAAGTAGTTGTTCTACCTGGATGGAATAAATGAGTGCTGCTTTGGCTGACTTCCTGCAAAAGATGTTAAATGTTTAACCAAGTGATTTTTGTTTTGTTCTGCAGCATGCCTGTGTGCTGGTAGTCACTATAAGGCCATAGCAAAGGAGCAAAATATGAAAGACATTTATAACTCTAAAGTACAAATTTTAGCTTATTATTCTGTATTTAATTTCAGTCATTTTTTATTCAAGCTGTCTTACCTATCCCCACTGGTGTTTGCCATGGGCCCTTTTACCAGCTCTCTCTCTATTCTGTCTTTGCAATGATGTCTGATCACTACTAGAACATTTTTATGGGCCCTAAAAGCACACAATTCAGGCTTTAGATGGCTGAACCATGAATGCAAGAGGCTGAGGATATGGATATTTGCTGTATTGTGAACAGGACTTGGTTGCATGGGTAGGTACATCTGTGTTATACACAACTAGGGAGTTCATGTGTTTTTTGCTCGTCCATCCCATGGGTCAGTGCTGGGTCTTCCGACCTTCCCTATGGTCTGGAAGCTAAAGGCCATGCACATTTGCACACATGCATTCCTTCATGTAAAAAGAAATGAAAAGTTTGAACAGCCTTTAAAAGTTTTGTGTTGATTTTTTTTGAAAATAAGTGTTAATTTAATTTTATTTGGCTTTTACGACTTGCTTAGTGAAGGTATGTAAAAAAAAAAATGTTCTTCAAGCACACATGTATGTGTGCAGTTGTGTGTCTTGCACACTATTTTTTTGTAGTTTGACAGCTTTTCTTTAAATTGAACAAATGATACTGCTTAGCTGTCACAACACATATTAATAGGGAAGGGAAGGATGCTGAATTTAGATAGCAACTAAATATTTTGTTATAAGAAAACTTTCCACACAGTGAACACACTAATAGCATGAGGTCTCCACTCTTCAGAGAAGAAAATTGAGCAAGTGGAAGAAGCTTTGGAAGAAACAAATCTCTCCTTAAGAAAAGGGATCTTCAGAGAATCTGCTTTTGGCATCAGAGAGAGGGAGCAGTCTTATACCCAGTATTTCTGGGAGATGAGACATATGCATAGCTAAGAGTTTAAAACTCAGATTCCTGTTTATGCTAAAATGATCGGGCTGTCAGAGGAGTAATGTTCTACCGATGTGATGACATTGGATAGAATGATTTATATAATTAAAAAAATATATAAAATAGATGTGAAGAGACTTGGTAGACTTTGTTTATTGACAACTTACACTTGTAGGATGTAATTTGGGATAGCAACACTGCAAACAAAAGATGAGCAGACCTCTACAGACCTTTCCAGCATTGAAAGTCAGTACACAAAACTCTTCTATAGTAACACACAGAAAACTGAGGCTTCAAAAGTAGAATCAATAATGTGATTTTCTTGTAGTCATTACATTATGACAGAAATTGAATATTTGAGGAAGATTGTGTTCCTCAAGTATTGCTAAGAAATAGGTGAGGAATGTATCATATGTTGTCAGTGTTGTTCTTTTCCAAACTGTAAATTTGAAAAGCAGATTTACAGACCAATTCTGAAAGAACAGGAGATAGATACAGTTCTTTAAAACAAGTGAACATACAAAACAACAACAAAAAAACCCCAAACAACCAACCAAAAAATCCCTAGAGACATGGAAGACACATTTTAGCACAGCAACTTGGGCCAAATCTTTTCTGGGTGTCTGATTTCTGTATATCCATCAGGCGAGATTTTGTTCTCTGATACCATGGATTTTGAATAAATTCTGTCTACAGTAACAAGCACTGTTGTCTTGGTTCTCACAAGTGCATACTTTTAATGCACTTGAACTTGCAATTTCCTGTCGTAGGTATCAAAAGCCTGTGTACTATTTGCCACAGAACACAGACTGACTGAGATGTGCAGAACCAGGGCCTTTGCTGGTCCCTCTCTGCCACGATCACTAGTGAGACTGATGGCCATTGCCAGGTGGAATATAGGCCAAATGACTTCCTTTCCATTCTGAATTTTGTACACATCCCTGGGTTGGCAGGTTTTGAAGCCCGTTCTGGTGTTTGCTGCCAGGTGGAGTATGGCAATGCAGGTGTGGAGTATGGCAATACAGGTTGCTCTGATCTGGTTTCATACAATGATATTAAAATGCAACATATTTTTATGAACGTGCTGGTTTAACAAGTTGTGTCACTTAAATCAGTGTGTGATTCTAACAGTAGAGTGGGGCTCCTATTTGAATAACTCCTGTAGTAGGAGTTACTTCCTGCTGTAGCTCAGATTTTAATTTCATTTTTTACTAGGATAACAACTGCTCTTTGGCATTGTGTGAATCATTGGCTGTTACTCTGAACTGACCAGGAAGATGACAAAGGAGAAAGTGGGCATAAACTCACGAGAGTGGCATGCCCTTACCAAAAATAGTATTTTCAAAGGGGTCAGTATACAGGCTCCTTTAAAACTTACCGAAGAGGAACATTTCTACTTTGTTTTAACTCAGAAACAAATGAATTTGTGGATCTTTGATTGCCTTGATGCAGATAAAAGGGAAGGTGGGAAAAGAGGTGGATTGTGGCAAGTAGCTTACAGAAAATCCAGGAAAAATAATTTCATTCTTTATTTCCCTGGATTCTATCCGCTAGGGGACAACTCACCCATTTGATTTATTCTTATGTGTAAGCAACTGCAAGGGACTTCAGAAACCTATGGTTTATATCAAAACATGCTGAATTAAAATTATCTTAGTTGCTCAACTGAGGAATCCAATATAATAAAACATCTAACAGAGTCTTACAAACTTACAGGTGAATTTAAAATTGACCTCACTCAGAAATTGAAAGTATGCAGAGGGATGAAATAATACTGTGTCAGAGCTTCAGCCATTTGCTAGGGGAGCTTGGTGAATCGGTTCACAGAAAGAAATATATACAGCAGTTCAGCTCACTGTTTTGTTTTGATCTGATGTAAAGAAAGATCTGAAATCATCCAAAGTTTAAGAAAAAAAAAGAAATCTACATTTATGGCTAGTCATGTATTTACCTTGGATGTTCCAGCCCATCTGTTCTATCGTTCACTAGGGACTTAAAAATTTACTGCTTAAATATATTAAGAAACCAATAATTACTTTGACCAAGAAAATGATTATTATTTTTGCTTTATTGAATCAGTATCCAGAGATGTTTCTTTCTTCTTGTGTCGAGTGATTTACATTCACTGTATGCCCCGTGTGCAGGCATTGGTTGCAGTCACAATTAAGTCTGATGTTTAAGGACATCTGCATGGGTGTGTGTTAAAATAAAACAATATTTATCTCAAAACTGAGATAATAGGATATTCTTGTGAATCTTCTTACCTGTGAAGAAAAGAGGGAACTCTTTAAACTTAGAGCATGCATTTCATTACCAGACTAACACAACTCTTAGAAAGGCTTTGTTTATTTGGAAGGGAAATGTGTATTATTCACATGTTTATATCAGCAAATCTACAAAGTTACAAATTGGGTAACTGTGATGACTAGGAAACATCACTTAGTGATCATACTGTGCCTGTCTTATTACATGAGTGTATGGAACCAGCACATTCCACTCTCCTATAAAACATATATAATATCCCATCATCTAAAGCAATAGTTTTCATTTATAATTAATAACCTGTTACATAAACTTTACTTATACCTAAAGTTGACTATGTTATCCTATGTATTCCTATTGAAAAAGGCAGGTATTTTAGCAATGTTTGAAGTAGATGAGGTACCACTGGGAGGGAAGAGTGTCAGAAATATATTAAGATGTTGGAGGTCTACAGATAACCTGTGACCTAATGAAATACCACCAAGGAATAATTACAAGATCTGGATTTGTTTGCTGGGTTGGGTTTTGTCCTACCTAGAAATTCAGTTTAGTTTAGATGTGTTGTACTCATGCTGCATTTACAGGCCAAGAAAGGAAATTATGCTTTCCTGTGGGATGTGACAGTGGTGGAATACGCCGCGCTGACAGATGACGAGTGCTCTGTGACAGTCATTGGAAACAGCATCAGCAGCAAAGGATACGGGATAGCACTCCAGCATGGAAGTCCCTACAGAGACCTTTTCTCCCAGAGGTAAACTGATACAGAACTTGTTTTATAGGATTCCTGCCTATACCCAGCAACCATTTATGGTTCACATTAATGTTGGCATTTAATTGATAAAGGACAATGAATACATGACAGCAGAGAGGTTGAGTTCAGGCTCCAACAAAGCTGCTACTTCTGCTCCATGTGGTTTGGGAGGAGGGGACAGAGGTGATGTGTTGATGTATGGCCTCACACCTTCATGCAGTGCTGCCTCTGGAACAAAGGACTGATGTCCTCAGAGCTTTGTGTGAGGTAGGGGAGAGATTGAAGAGAGATCCTTGATTCATGCTGCACTTTGCAGGCTCTGAAGCAATGTGTTGCTCCCTGCAGTAAGCAAGTAGTAATGCCCTGGCTTATCCTTTAGGGTGGAGAGACAGGTTGAAGACTCACAATGGCACAGGGAAACAAGGATTGCCAAGTGTTGCATGGGACTGCCAAGACCACGAGGCTATAAAACTATGCCATGTTGTGATCTCTGAGCTATCAGCTAGGAATGTGTTTTTCATATGAATGTGTAACACTGAAATGAAGACATGCAGTGGTGCAGGCATGTGTGGCCTTAGGAGAAGGTGAGCTGGTGCTCCCCTCCAGGCAGGGAACTGAAGCAAGATTTCCTCATTTTGCTCCTTCTTTATAAAAAGGAGCAAAACTCCAGCTGCATAACTAGAGACAAAGCTGCCTCAAGAGAACAGATTGTTAGTAAACAGCTAAAACAGTTATCAAACCAAATCCAGAATGAATCATTCATGCAGAGAAGGGACACTTCACAAGAGACAAAACAATGATTAATTAGCAACTGTTAACACAGTAATTCAGGCATTAAGTAACAGCATTGAAGTAAAATCCTTTTGAATAAAGTACATTTGCTGAAGTAAATGAGTTGGTCGTTGCTTAAACAGATTCATATTAAGTGGTGCACAAACAGTAGCATGTTTAGCCTCCCATGATTTTGAAATTATTGTGGAAGAGCAGCAGTGGAGTGGGTTGAGCATTTCACTAGTGGGACCAGCTGTTGCAGCTGAATGTAGCCAGACCAGGCATGAGTAACCAGTGATTTCCCTTGGAAATGCTGTTTGCATTGCAGTGGAATTTTTGACAGTCTCTTTTTTTCCTGAAGTTACCCAGTGGAGTTTACCTGCTGCTGTGAGTAGAAAGAAGTCTTGGTATAGCAGAGTTTCAGATGAAAAATAAAACACTGTGGTGGTGGTGGTGGGGTGGAATTTTGAGCTGTGAGATGATAGATTTAAGGGTTGTGCAGCATAAGGAAAAGACAAAAAAACTGCAAAAAGGTATCATTGAAAATAATACTTGTCTTTTGAAATTTCTGCAGGATCCTTGAGTTGCAAGAAAGTGGAGATTTGGATGTTCTTAAACAGAAATGGTGGCCACGCATGGGACGCTGTGACCTGAATAGCCATACCAATGCACAGACAGATGGGAAGGCACTCAAGCTTCACAGTTTTGCAGGCGTTTTCTGCATTTTAGCAATAGGCCTTCTTCTTGCTTGCTTGGTGGCAGCATTGGAGTTGTGGTGGAACAGCAACCGTTGTCATCAAGAAACACCGAAAGAGGTCCATAACTTTTATTCTTATCACAATTAAAAGTAGAAAACACAAAAGAAAGAGAGAGTGAGTGAAAGTTGTGGGATTTTAGGTGCTCTCATACAATAAATTTGATTTATATTGATTTGCCATACTAAGCTTTGCATATAACTTTTTGGGTGGTTGTTTCTAAGCAAATAAAAGAACAAACAAATGTGTCTTTTGTGCACATGGAAGGTGCCAAACTGACGGCCCTGGAGACTAAAGTCCTCTATTTATTTGTAGAGCAGATACAGCATGGGCAGCAGCAGTGCAAACTTCCCCTCATTGCCCCACCAATGTGCCTCAACCCTGACCTGGAGAGACCACCTTTAGGGGTAAGAGAGTAGTTCAGAAACACACCCTCGGCCACTCTGCTGTGAGTGACGGGGAGGCCAGTCACGGGCACCCAGTTGTGCCATCTGTGGTAATTGTTTTCCCTGATCTGAGCCCCCACCCACTGGCTGTGCGAACCATGTCCATCCTGTGCAGGCTGTGCAGCTGCCAGCCATCTGGTAGCTTCTTTCCTTCATGGCTGACCTAGGCTGAGCTTGAAGAGGTACATGAGCAATTAAAAATAAACCAGCTAGTTAAAAATTGAATAAGCCATATTGTCATGACACTGTTTAAACGCTTCCCTTCTTTTGAATTCAGTTTTATTTCTAAAAATAGGAGCCTCTGAGAAAGCTGACCTTCATATAACATGTTTTACCTAGAAAAATACCTCTGAGAATTTTCTTGGATTTGAAGTTTTCATGCACAGTAGTAATAGTTAGCAATGCTATGATAAAATAATCAGTCCATGCTCAGCTCTGTCTTGCATGAAGCCTGTATTTGTTTACTTATACTAAATGTTTAACAAACTAACCTCTTGTTATTTTGGAGACATTGAGGCATTTGTAGGTGCTTTCATCTTGGAACAGATGTTTGTTACAAGCAAATAATAGCAGTGAACTGCACTACAGCTGGAAAATAGTATGTAACCCATCAGTTCTAATCTACGTTTCTCGAGTTGCAGTAGTACTAGACTAATTGACATACCTATCACCTGTAAGTAATTTTGGCAAATTGGCACCCTGGGCTAGTGGATGGCATCCCTTCCCATGGTGGAGGGGTTAGAACTAGAGGATTTCAAGGTCCTTTCCAACCCAAACTGTTCTATGATCCCATGATTTTGCCCTGCTGCTGTGAAGAAGTCGCTCCTGCTGTAACTCCAAAGGTTCCCCCACCTCAACGTTGTGAAGGCCTAAAACCCAGTGGTTGGTGGTTCATTGCCCCTGTGAAAGCCTGTCAGGGAAGGGTCAGGGCTGTTGTCTGGAGTGTCCTCCTGCTGCGTGTGCACAAGCACAAATCTGGCCAGACTATGCAGTGAGTTCCCCTCTCTATGCTCAGGGACTCACCTTTGTGTATCTTTGTAGAACGAGATGAGAATATGACTCAATGGCAGTTTCATATAAGGTGAAATAATTCACTCTTTCATTGCAAGGAGTTTTAAATACTCATTTTCCATTGCTGAAAAAAATCTGTCTTGCCAAGTTTAAATATTTTCTTTTTTTTTGCCTTTCCCTTTATTTCTCTTTTTATAACTGTTAAAAGGAGTACTACATATCCCTACCTAGCCCATCCCATCTTTTCTCCCTTTCTCATCCTTCTCCCCTTTCCCTCCAGTGCATTTTTGATCAGGGTTGCTCTGTACGCCTGTACTGCTCTTTTGCAGTTTCTTTGACAAACAATAGAATGCCTTTAAGATTCTGTGTTTTAAAGTCTACTAAAGTTGCCCACGTGGTACAGCTGTGCTCGGGAAAATCACTGTGTGTGGGGCTGGCTCTGCCTTTGGAGCACAAGCAGGCTGGGTGAAGGAGGCAAATTAAACTCAGGTACAGCACATGGACTGGTTCTGGAAAGATCAGTGATGTGAGTCCTGCTGAGGGAGAGGGAACAGAGTCAGTGGGAGCCCTGGCACAAGTAGGTGTTAAGGCTGAATGAGGAAGTGCATGTTCCCAATGAGAGGGCACGGGGTTAAGCCAAGCTGATGAGGAGGAAAACGTATGGTGGGTATACCAGGCAGGCAGGCAGGATGGGGTGGAATGAGGGGTCCCTGACTGGGACAGCTGGGTGCAATGAAAGGCAAGCAGCCAGAGGCACCTTTGGATCCAGCCAGAGGGAAGGGTGACTGCTGCCCAGCACCATGGACAGGCAGGATGCTTAGGGACCCTCTGCTCAGATGCGAGACAGCCACACTACTGTTGCAGTCTAAGCTCTGATGCCACTCCAGACCAGGGGCTGGGAGCTCTGGTCACAGTGACCACAACATCCGCTCAACTAAATTAGCAAATGAATGTAGCAGATATTGCCTGGTAGATTAAGAGTCAGAGATATTTTATTTATGTGCTACGGGTGAGGACAGGTTGAAGTGGGATTGCTGATGGTTACTGCAATTAAGGTGGGAAACGACGTTTCAGAAGAGATGATGTACATGGGTTGAACTTTACTGACATGTTTAGAAGACCTAAGTTTCAAAACTTTGGGAAGGACAGGATCCAGGACTGAGAGGAGCATGGAGTCTTGGGTACTCCCCTGCTTGAGCCAGGAGAAGTGGTGTAGGGCACAAGGAGAATTTGATATCCGGGAGGAGCATGTTCAGGATATCTCATTTCTACCACTGTTTCTGGCATTTCTACAGCAAGAGCCTTAATGACAGAACTGCAGCACATGTAACACACAAAGAACGTTAAAATCTGCCTCTTAGCTGAATCTGATACTCCAGCCAAGTCATTAGTTCAGTAACAGCTGCAAACTCAAGTCATGCTGCCGATTTTCTTCTGCTTTTCGGAAGGCTTTGGCAAAATATGAGTGTTGTGATATCACCTAGAAATTGTGGGAACTGGGTTTTCTCCCACTTTTCTCCCAGTTTTCTTTGTGAAGTGCAGAGCTTTTGGAGGGTCACAGAAGAGGCTGATTTTCTTGCAGTCTAGCATTGGACTTTGGTGTCACCTGTGAGGTGAAGGAGAAGATGGCAACGTTTGGCTTCTGTGACCCTTAGCCTGTTAGGAGCTTTATTAATCCGTTGTGCAAAACTGGAGTGGAATTAGAACCGAATGAGAAGTTGTTGTGGCTTGCAGAGCTCCTGTGTAACGTTCTCTATTGGCATGAGCCGCTCGGTAGGCTGTATCATGTCAACAGCTGCCAACTCAAAAAACCAGAGATGTTGGGAAGATTCTATGGCAGATTTATGACAGGGCTGGATGGTGTGCATCTTGCTGGAGAGAGAGAGAGAATCATTTTTTTAGAGACTCTTTGTATGTCGAGGGTCCGTGAAGTCTGGGGTCAGAAGAATGTGTGCAGCCTTCATTAGCACTGGAGAAATGTTTTCAGCTGGCATGAAGGTGTTGGTTTTTTGCCAGTTTATTTGTATTTTCTTTTTCCATGTTGTATTCCTTAGGCTTTGGTGGAGGTTAGGCTGAGCCAATACACTGATGTTCAGGGACTCAGATGTCTGCATGGTATAAATCACAGCTCTTAATTCCTATGAGTGTGAAGAATGTAGTGTTAACTGTGTACCTGGGGGGAGCAGGAAGCCTGCCTTTTGAAACCTGACAACACAACTTGGACCTTGACGTTAACATGATTTACTTTTGTAGAGACTTTATAGGAAGAGTTAGGTAAGGTGAAGACTTGCTTCCAGTTGTGATATTTTTTACATTATTCGCATATGAAGAAACTGCCCCACAAAATTAAAATAAAAAAGGTAATATTTTTTCTCCCTGTTAGAGCAATTCATTAAGATAAACCTTCAGGAAACATGAATTTCCTTTATTTTCCCAAAGACACAATTGCCACTATTGACCATTGTGTCATCCAAAGAACAGTGACATTTCTTGCTAGAAGAGTGAAGGCTGAGTTGATCTTCTTTTTCAGGATGTTGATACAAAATATTTTTATTCTATTTGAAACAGATTTAGAACAATGTTTCTAGGTACTTCTGCTTTGCCAGTCTTAATGTTATCCTTAT
Organism: Pseudotriccus pelzelni; assembly: GCA_035584735.1. Lineage (NCBI taxonomy): Eukaryota > Metazoa > Chordata > Aves > Passeriformes > Tyrannidae > Pseudotriccus > Pseudotriccus pelzelni. Next base: position 7,580,487 of record JAWMRA010000162.1, on the reverse strand, counting down.
TAATTCTTCATTTAATCCTTATCAGATCAGATTAACAAAAGAAAGATTAGTTCCAACATCAGGAAAAAAATATTTATCTGCAACATCATACCACATTCTTCTATTAGGGCTCAAGCTTTTAATCTCAAAGTTGGAAAGATATCTGGTAGGATTAAAATGCCCTTTTAAATTTCTAATTCAGAGAAACTTACACTTAGTCATCTTTTTCAAAACAGATTTTCTGGAATTTATAACCACCCTCTCCTAATTGTCAGTACACAGCCATTCTACACCCACAGTAAAATTTAGCCAGCTCATACCTCTGTCTCTGTGTGTTAAAAACTTGAATTTACACAGCTGCTATGCAGCCTGCAGTACTGATACCTAATCTTTTAACTTTGATAAGTTTCAGAAACTTGGGGAGTTGTAAAAAAAAATAATATTTATTGTGTAGTCTCTGTTCAGTCACTCTATGTCCCTTTTAAATAACCGAGCAATCAGATAAAGTTGTTAAACCTTGGTACCATATAAATGTTGAGCTTTTAATAATTGTCTCTGGAGTTCGATATCTTTTTGTCTGAGTCTTATGCATTTATTTCACAAAATAATAATGTAAGCCATAATTGTAATTTGGATCATTTAACTGCCAAGGGCTTTGCCACATCATCAGATTGTTGGTATCTTTTATTCCATTTGACAGAATGAAAGACAGTTTTCACATCTTCATTGTCATTATGATCAAGTGTAGCTGCTTATTGCAATGGACTCCCCAGCATCCTCTGTGCTTTATCAGCTATGTCTTAGTGTGATGTGCTATTTCTCTTGAAGATTATTACTTCTGAGATCTCTTCAGAACTATTAAGGAATCATTCCTAGTTCATCCACATACTACAAAACAATGGAAACTTATAAGCAAAGATAAAATACCTTACTGTTCATGAAAAGAAAGTTGAATTACCACATTTTTTACTGTGCCTGAGGTGTATTCATTAAAAAACCCAGCAACTCCCATATAAAACAAAATTAGTCACTTACGCAGGATGATTTTTTTTTCTGGGTATTGATACTTTTTGCATCTCTCATAAAAAGTAATATTGAATCACTTAGAGCTACCGTGGCTCTTGAAAGACAATGTTAGAATGACCTCAAGAAATTCTTGGTTTGATTCTTTCTTTGCTCAGATAATGCATATGATAAATCAGAAATCTATTTTTTTCCAAACCTGCTGTGCTATTCCTAGCAATACAAGTGTTTCAGAAGGTGTATGTAGTGTGTTTGTGATTCTGTAGTGCAAGAATGTTTTGGATTTTTATTGGTTAAGAAATAGCATAGTTTTCCATCTCCTGAGTTGCTACTAGTCATTGTCTCCTAACTTTTGTCAGATTTATAATTTATTAACAATCAGGGTCTTCACAGCTTAGTTTGCTATTTGTTAACTTCCTCATGCTTCTGCAAAACCATTTTGTTCAGTAGACTCTTTTCACTTTTCTGTTCTTTTTATTTTTAAATTGTTAAAATGGGGCAGCAATTCAGGTACTGTCCAGAGTGGGAACCAACTCGTGTACTAGAAACTGCATCTTATAATTCCTGTTTCCTGCTACTCCAGCTTAATAATGTTTTAAATGCATTGAATCTCAGAAAGTCCAGACTCTGCAAGCTCTATAAGATAGTAGGGAGGTAGCAAAATTACTCGAAAAACTATCACAGATATCTCAGTGGTATAAAAGAAAGAAAACCTGTATAGAGATACAGGCCAGGGCAGCCTTGTGTGATCTGCCCTAAGTCCCCTTGTCTCCATGTCCAGTGATGTGCAGATTCCAGCCTACCTCAAAAGTCCATACTTTTAGCTTTAGCAGTCTTGAAACTTACCCACTAAGACTCTCCTCTGGTATTAGAAGAGCCTGAAACTCAGTGTACCTTAGAAATGGAAGTACAAGCTGGCAGACACGAGTCCAAATGGATCAAACTTTGTCACTGCTAAGAGTTTTGTTTTGCACGGTATTCATCTCACTTAAGTTCTCCCACCAGATGCTATTCCATGGCAACCAAGGCTTCTCTACCTTCAGCATGGTGTCAGCAGTGTTGGTTTTGATGATTAAAGAGTCTCTTGCTTTCACCATTATTTTCATTTTCCTTGCCTTTTTCTTTATCACTTCATTTACCTTCTCTCCTTTGTAGTGTTACCTTTTATTCTGACAATTTGATTCCCCCCCTAGGATGGTTCCTTTTGAAAGTGAAAGGAAACATGAGATCATCAAACAGATATTTTATTTTCCCTTCATTGCATGTTCTCTATATTTTATCTTGGGTTTATTTTAAGTTATTTTTTCTGTATTTTAATGACATATCTGAAGTCTTTGTACATTTTTTTGCTCAGTTGCATATAAATTATCATTTGTTTGTACCTCTGTATTGTATTCCACTTTTCTAAGAATAAATAAAGTTTTTTGGGGAAAATAAATCACGCAAACACTGGCAAAATAATGCATTTTAATGCCATCTAGAAATTCAGTTTCAAACTAGCTTTGAATATAATAAGCTGAGAAACTTCATTTAACTAGGTTTTTTAAATCAGCAGAGCGGTGTTAGGAATCAGTCAACCCAGAATGCAAAGTTTAATGTTGTTTGATGATAAAGCATAAGCTGGAAGAATCAGTTAAAGGGAAAAAAAGGCAGAGGAGTATATAATATATGAATTGCCTTGTACAGAAACTGATAATAGCTGGAAGGGCATCTTGACTAACTCTGTGTTGGCTTTTTACATGAGTGAAGAAACAAGATTTTCTCTTTGGAAGTGCCTCACAGTGAAGTAGATACTCTGTAATATCTGGTCACAGGCAGTGTGCACAGCCAGAGTCTGATGAAATCAGTCAACTCTTGCTATTGATCACCATAGATTTCAGTCAAGGCTGTAATGGATTTAGAAGTGGCATGTCATCCCCATGATTTATGACACTGCTACCCAAAGCAGCGTTGAAGCAGTTCAGTTTGGTACCAGCATATTTCCCTAACTGCAAGGAAGGGATTTTTGTGTTTAGTTTAATTTTTCTCTCAGTCATGTGAGAAAACCCTGCTAATGGGATTTTTAGGGATATAATTTGCATTTACTTGGCATGAATCTTAGGGGGAAAAAAAATTATCCAACAGAAATTCAACATTAAAGGAATGTTGCCATGCAGGGAAATAAAAAAGAAACAACCTGTTTAAAGTTTCAGTTTGGTAATGAGTGTAAGTACTTGCTTAGTTTGCATTACATCATCTATCCCAGAGAACTTCTGAGGCTACTCATGTGCTGCATGAGCTTATGTGTTTTACTGAATCGGAGGCTTAATGTGTCAGATTCTTTTAGATTCTTCACACATTGTTTACAGAGCTAATTTTTGTATGTTTTATCTCAGCCTACAGTGCTATTTTAAAGTTGACTTTCTGAAGGGGGTGTAAAACAACAAAATCAGTAAAAGTTTAAAATAAAAAAACATAAAATGTGACCTTTTTCTCAAATTTCTTTTTGCATTTTTGTGCTTTGAAAAATGCCTTAGGTGTTGATCTGACTAAGCATTTAAACATGTACATAAAAATGAATAAGATGTGTATCCTGATCTCACCCAGATCACCAAAACACTTCCATTCCTTTTAGTGGTATAGGATCAAACTGCAGTTGCTTTGAAACCAACATGTATAAAGCAGAAACTGGAAGTTACATGTGCATTGAAGTTATTTGCTGACGATTGACCTTACTGTGCAATAATATTAACAGGCAATTTATAAATCTATTTGTCCATTGAATTTAAATAATTTTATAGTACCTGAAATAACCTGTGGTCAATAATAGCAAAGTATTAATTATCAATTATATCAATACTGTGGAAAGTATATATATATTATTATTTTTTAATATAATCAGTGGTTTGGTTATGATTTTCCATAAGTTCAGGACCATATTTATAAACCCATATATAGGAAAGAGCTACTCAAAGTCACTCAATATAACAGGTATTATTTCTTCAGAATTACTCACTGTGCAAGAGTTCTCTTCTGGGAAACTGGTGACCAGATTTTTATTATGCTGATCTATTTTAATGATTTGGCTGGTCATGTCTTTTCTTATGTCAAAATAGAAGGTTGGGCAGTTGCCAAAACATAGACATGAATGGGGGTGCAGAAACCTTTTCAAAAATCAGTTTTTAATTAAAAAATTTTGGCTAATAGTCAGGAGTAAGAGTTCTTTTAAGGGTTTCACATAGCTGGAGTGAAGAGGAAAGGATTTGTAAGGGAAAAAATCACTGGGCATCTAACAGGTTGTAAAAGCAATTCTTTGTCTCCCGTGTCAAGTCTCTCTTCTACTCCTGACATAACAGGAAAAAAATGGGAACTTTTGGGATTTGGATTTGACTAGACTGGAATGGTGAAGAAGGAGAATATAGAGCAATCTGTTGTGCCTGATGCTCCAGTAGAGTAAATCAGACTGTTGGGGGATAGCATTGCTTTGCTTTGGGCTCGCTAGAGTGAAAAATTACATCCCTTATGGACTAGATAGTAATTTAGGATTAAAAAGCTGTGCAAAGCAATGTAAAGAATCCATTAATTTTTAGTGAATTTTGGAATGGAACCTTCATGAATTTAATTCTTACTTCATAAAAGAGTAATCTGTCACCTCACAGGGTAATTTTAGATGTAGTCAAATTCTGAAAACACCACCCTCTTGAGGGCCATCCTCTTAATGTTGCCATGCCATTTCAGACCAGAAGTATAAGAAATAAGAAGTATGTGTTTGCTGAAAAGAGAGAACTATTAATTACATTATTAGCCTCACTATCTTGATACTTTTTTTTTCTCCCCACATCTTCCTTTCCCTTTCCATCTGGAGATGGCCAATGATGTGAGGCTGGGCCTCAGAAGCATGGTGAGAATTTATCATAAACATACAGATAATCGGTTTCTTGTTGAAAATGCCTGCAACAGAAGAATACCTAGTAGTTTTTTCCTCATCTTTACGTCTCCCTGGAACTCCCCTTGAACCTCACCTTTGTGTTGTTGGAAATGCCTGTAACTACAATATTTGTTGTGTGTACACAGTAAAGGTTTCTCCGTTTGCAAGTTCTCCTTTCTCCCAAGAGTTCCTTTGCAGACACCTGGGCATGCTCATCCACCAGCACTCATTCTGTACTGCATTTTGCTGCTTGTGTTGAAAACGTGTTTCTTTGCATTCTCCTACTGTCCTGTTTATTTTTAACCTCATGAAAACTGTGGGAACATTTGTATAATGTGAACCAGTCATTCATTTTCTTTGTAGCTGGGTTACCGTCTTGTGAACCAAGGTTGGTAAGGATTTTAAAGCTTCAATATCTCAGCATGAGGCTGAGTGTCCCCTTCTGTATTGAGTAACAAATGAAAATGCTATCACAGCCTCTTACCTTGCAGGTCTGAGTGTGCTGTGAGCTGGGAGGACTAGACTGTTTCTCTGTGGTTGCGCTTGGTTAATGGACTGTGGTGAATGTGGGAGTAGGTCACTGGAGGAGACTGTGGGGCTGCTGCCGTCACCTTACGTGCGATGTTCTCCCACTGGTACTGTGTCCTGCACGTTGATTCACACAGTACCATAGTGTGGGGATGCAGTTGAAGAGGACGAGTGAAACAAAGAGAGAGGTTTAGCTGGTTTAAGTTGGTTTGCATGGTCATCTTCAATGGCCGGCTGGGGAGCTCACTGGCCAGTGCATTTTTGGACAAGGCTCACAGGCAGGAACCACGGGGCAGTTACAGCCACCTTAAGAGTTACATCCCTGTTTAGATGTGATTTCAGGTTAGATAAATCCAGCCTGGGTAAAGGTGTGGGAAGATATGAACTGCTTCATGAAGGTCCTTGCTACTTGTAGCAATTCTGTAGCAAGTCACTGTTACTTGTTTGGTCTCTAGGCTTTTGGTAATAATTTCTTACTTTCACCTGTTTTCAGGCCATGGGTCAGTGGGAATAAACTTTGGCAATGTATTTGAAACAATTTTCTATCACGTTAACATCACCTTTGCAGTATTCTATTATTTTTCACGTTTTTTTTCAGGTTTACTTAGAAGGGAAAAGAATGTTACTGTTTCTCCATAAAGGAATTTCTGCTCTCTGGTGGAGGAGAGCATCACCTAGTGAACAAGGTGGCCTCTTGTACATAATTTTTATGAAGTTTTGTTCCTTTGCAGATGATTACACATTGAATGCAATTAACATACTGCAAAACTTTAATTTCTTTTATTGTTTCAATTACATAACAGCCAACTGGACCTCAACTGATGTCAGTCTCAGTGCATTCTTCTAACATCTGTTTTATGGATGATAACTTACTTAATTGCTAATTTAAAATATGTGGTATAGTTTCCACTTAGAAGAGCAGACGCTCGATTGCAGGATTGGTCCTGTTTATAAAAGCAGTTTTTCAAGTAGACGAGGTGTGGCTTTACATATTTCTAATAGGGTGCTGTTATGGTCAAACCCGCATCTTGCAGAGTACCCTGAGAAACCACTCAGCAAGTTTTATGTAACATTAAGTGCTATTTGACTAGGTCAGTTGCCTGTGTTAAGTTAATGACAGCAAGCATACATCATCGCTGCATCTGTTTACACGTTTGTCTGCATTTCACTGCATTGTCAACTGCAGAATCTCTGGAATAATGAGTGTGGCAAGCTGAGTCGTATTAAAAAGGGGTTATTTGTATTAATATAACACCACCCTGTGTTGTCATTGTTTTGCAGCACATCTATTACATATATCATCACTACTTTTTCTTCCTGAGCAAGCCAATTATGCCTGGTTTTGCCAGTCTGTCAGAGCCTCCTGGAATAAATTAAAATTACAGCTTTGCACATGCAGTAGTTGTAGCTGAAAGTAATGAGAACGGTCCTGGGTGAATACAGGATTTCAGAATAATCTTAAACAAATATACATATGCAGAGCTGCTGCTGCCTTATTTCTCCTTAAGATAAGTGTTTGGGTCCATGATGTCTGGAACCCCACGGACAGAAGCCAGTAGCTGGGTGAAGCTGTGGGTTTTAATGCTGAGCAAAGAAGAGAACAGCCTGTGGGTACCTGAGCACAGAAAAATCACTGTTTTATATTTCTGCTTTGTTTTTCAATTATGTGGTATGTCTGTCTGTGCGTGGAAGTGCCTCAGAGTGTGCCCTCCATCACCTGTGTCTCATGACCTCTGATAACTGTATTTTTAAACATATCTGTATGAGTCAAGAGGACTTTCATATGGATGGGAGATGGACTGGCATGTATCCAGAAGAAAATGTCTGTCTGAGGCTGGGGTTTGGCTCAGTTTTGAACCCCAGTCCTAATCACAAAATTAAGGTATTTTTTAAGTAGTTCTTTCACAGGATGAAAATATAATATTAGCATTTATGTCTCTCACCAAAAGATAACCTTCATGTTGTCACCCAAGACAGAAATAAACCAACCAACCAACCAAAAATGTATCAGGATTGATCATTAAGACTGTATTACTTTAAAAGCATTATTTTCTGCATATCTCCTGAGGCTTATTAAGAATTACATTAACAAGCTTTTATTTCTTGCCACAGTTATCAACACCTGACTGGGAGGTATTGCCACATTCATGATAGTCCCTTCCTGTATGAGGCTGGCTGCTCATATTGGCTACCTTTCTGAATTTCTAGTTCTTTTACGATCAGGGCCATCAACCTTTTCTTCTGTAGTCTAGTGTGCTTTTATTTGCATGTGCAGGATGTAGATGAAACCAATCAGAGTTTTGGCATAGTTTTACCATCAAATTTCTGCAGGTATTCAATCTTCTTTTGGGGCATTTGTCTTCCTTTTTTGCCTTACTGGAACTGCTTCATCAGCTTGTAACATTTTTATGTCTTCTACTGGCTTCTTTTGAACTCTGCTAATAGCTCAGAGAAATCACAAGTAAGAACAAGAGGCCACAGGGGAGTCTTTAATAAAAATATTTTTCTCAAAAATCTTCTCTTTGGAAAATCCCGAGTGTTGCAACCTGTCAGCTGAGCAGTATTACCTTTTAATTAATTGTGTTTAGAGTGATGTAGGCAATTTCTGGAAAACATTAGCCAGTAGCTCCTTTTCAACACTCAGTGAGATGTCTCTTGAATTTGATCACGTTAACACTGACTCCAAACCTCCCAAGTAGTTTCATATTCTTTCAATATGACTGCCCATGGGCTTTTATTAGATTAGAACCCACTGTCAAAAGTCCCAGAAAATAAGCTAGAAAAAAAAATATTGATTACTCTGTAAATCATCCTGTCTGCATTTATATCTTGTCATAATTTCCCCTCTGCGTGATAAGGCCGAAGTTAGTTAGTCCTGAAAGGGAATTGTAGTTGGTTGCAGGTGTGGTCATGCAGGTTTAATCATTCCCAGGTAATTCTGGTGTGCATTGTTCAAATCCACTCCAGCAGTTTCCAGGGTGTGCTCTTGCTGTCAGTCACAGGCCATTGAACCTGTCACTCACCGTCGAGTGTTTGGGACGTATCCGAAACATGCCCTTCAATCACCCTTCCAGAACTCAAGCTCATTGGGGAAGAATGACATTTCAATTGGTATTTATGAATAAGATAATTTCCTGACCAGGAGCAATGTTTGGTTAGCTGTTTTCCTTAAGCCTGCAGAGGATAAGCCTGTATGTATAATTCATTTTCCTTACACGTTTCTTCCCTTCACTGATTAATTTCTTCAGCTGATCTATTTGGAGTACAACATTAATATTGAAAACAGAATTATGAAGCTAGCAAAGGAGAAATATTTTATCTTCTTATGGCAACACAAACATATACATTTATCCAGTGTAGCCATAGGTGAAAAGTGAATTGGCGTGAAACATCTGAGATGTGATAGATTTATAATATTAACTAAATTTTATATATTAAGTGCAAAAAAGAAAGATGAGCGACCTTTGGTGACATGTCTGTCACAGACACTGAGGTATTAAGTTTGGAGCTCATTCTTTCAGCTCTTGGAGAGCCCTCACTCGGCCTCAGTGGAGCTGAAGGCAGAAAGCTTTGTGAAGAGGAGCAGTAGGGCTTCCCCCAAGGGGCTCTCCTTGGGTAAGGGAGGGCTCTGCTCTACAAAACTGGCTCACCAAAGCCCCTTTTTCATCCAGCTGCCAGATCTGGTGCCTCTGCCACTCCCCAGCTCCAAGCCTCGAGGTATTAATTTGTAGCAGTATATTAATTCATTAATTTTATCATAGAGGGATGCAAAAATAGAGAACAGATACAGCAGCAGAAACCTTTAAAATCTTCTTCAATGCTACATTATCATTTCACAATTAAGGTGACAAAGCCTCAGGAAATGAAAATAAAAATGCAACCTAAGTTCTTAAAAATGATAACAAATTACTCATATTTAATGAGAATTAGAGAATTAAACACTGAGCTGAGCAGGGAGCAAAATGTCATAACTTTTAGGATTTTTTTCTTCTGGCTTTATTGAGATTTAATCTTTTTTCCATTTAGCTTGTTAGTATTTGATAGCATGCGCTTTGTTACTGAATTTTCCATAAGAACAATAAAGGAAAAGAAAAAGATAAGGTTTACAGAATTTACAAATTCTGAAAGGTTGACTTGTCACATAATGCTATCCCGAAACCCTCAGTTCTGTAAATCTTGGGATTAAAAGCAGTTTTATAGTATGCAATGGCAAACTAATCTTTTCAAGGGCTTCAGATTTTTATCTTAGGGGTTTTTTAAAGCATTTGAAAAATCATTCATTCAGCATTAAGATAGTGTCATACAAAGCTTGACATTTAGTTGTTTAGTTGCTCTTCATCTAATAAGACAAAGAAAAAGGGAAGAACCTTTAAAAATGTGGTTTTATTATTCCTCAGAGACAAGTTGTTTCCCATAACCTTTACAAACATTTTATTTTGACAATGAAAAGAAGGAATAATGTGAATTCCTGAGCTATTGAAAGCCTTTAAAAAGTTTTCCCTGATCTCAATAAGGCCAGAAAGTTGTCCTTAATGCTGAAGAAAAAGAAGTAGGCAAATGAAATCCTCACCCTTACCCCTTAAAAAGATCCCAAGCATTAACTTCTCTACTTACTACATAAAGTGTTCTGCTGTAGAGAGAATGGGATGTCTGTATGCAGGAATTTGGTTTTTATTTTTCTTGAGAATGAAAAGTTTAGCACATTTAGCATAAGTTTCTGTTGTAAAACATAAGCAACTGCAAATCCATCATTTTCTGAGGAATGTTGTAGAAGAAGAAAATACCTGTTAGGCCAATGGAGGGGAACATTCCAGATAATGTGGTCCTTAATAATCCCTGTGGCCTGGACCAGGAGGTGTCTGTTAAAAGCATCCCATCTGTGGCTCTTCGTGCTTGCATATTGAAAGGGCTAAGCTAAATATAAAGTGAGGATTAATTCATGCCTTGAATTTCATGACCCTTTGGGCACAGATGCTCAGAATGAAGAGCCTGCTTCATTCACAAATGCAAACTCTGCAAACAGTTAATGCTACATGTTGCAATTATTGAAACCCTACCTTTCCCTCTGGCTTGGCTTTATCCAAGTCACGTTATATTTGTTCCCATAGCAAGGGATGGAAAGCACTGAGGCTGTACTTGCAGTTGAAAAATTCAAATGCAAATAAAATGATGATGTATATTTTCCCTTGAAATGATCTGAAGAAGGCATTAGTATTTGGCAAAAGCTCAGAAACATGTAAATGAGTCATGAACATTTCTCCAAAGTCTCATTTAGGAAAATTTGTTCTAATATTTGCTCAGTTCTAAGCTGAGGGGGTTTTTTTGTTTTGTTTTGTTTTGTTTTGCTTTGTAGTAGGGACTTGACAAGAATATGGGTCCCAGATAACTAGAATCCAAACTAGGAGCCTAAATCAAAGCTAGCAACGTCATTTAGAAAACAAATAGCACAGGGTGCCTAAAGAAGCATTATATAATCGGCTTCTGGGATTTAGCTTCCTGAGACAAAGGTACCATACATGCTGAGTTTGTGGACCAGCAGAGCTTTGCAGCAAGCTTTTGTTGGCAGGCAGGTGAGGAAAATGCAGCTCTAAGTGGCTGGACATCTCTGCAAAAGGAAGGTACCCTTGGAGGTCAAGCCCTTCTTCTCATCAGCGAATAATATAAAAACTTTTCTCATTCTTGTCCCCAGTCCACAATTTTACTTCAAGAAAAAGAAACAAAGGAAATTATGAATAAATCCATGTCATCTTCTGGTTGCTGTACCACAAATCCTTAATTTACCTAGCTACAGAGTTCATGAAAGAGCCTTTGAGTTATGGCCAGCTTAATTGCCTAATGTATTGAATGAAGAGCCTGACAGGTCATGTATGGCTGTTGGAAAGAAGGTCTTAATGAAGCTGGAGGGGTTATCTGATCAAGTGTTTTGTGATCCCTTTATGTCAAAAAAGTTCATTGTTTTATTTATTATCCATTGATTTTCTTCAACTCAAAATTATCTGATTAGAGGATTTGGCTAAAAAAGCAGCATTTTTAAGAAAAATAGGTTGTTTCTTTGGTGAGGAAGATTATATCCCCTGGGTTTCTGGGAGCTTCCTTGGGATTTTGGTGTATTTGTGATGTAAATTAAATACGAATTCATTTTTTACTGATTAGCAAAGAAGTTGCAACATGCAGCTCAGCCCTGTAATTGTGGGCCAGTGGCACTCCAATTGAAATCAATATGGATTTAGCCTAAGCTAAGGATGCAGGTTTGGACTTAAAATCATGTAACACTGATTAATTTCCAAATCCATGCAGGGATCAGCAATTCAGCGGTTCTTGAGTAATGTAGAAGTGGTGTTAAATCACAAGGTTAGAATCGAATCTGTAGTTGACATTGACTGGAATCAAGGACTTTGGAGTTGACTTTTCAATTTACAGGTGGAAGCAAAATTGCTTAGCAGATGCCACTGGAATAATATTTTAATTTTCTCTTCTCCATCTGAACACCAGTGTCAGAAGATCATGAGGAGTGAGCAGCAGTGACACTTCTCTGTTCCCAGAGCCAAGATTTTGGTGTGAATCAATAAGATTGCTGGTACTGGGTTTAACCAACATGTAAGCACACACTGACTTTGGGCAGTCAGGGATTACTGGAACACAAGATGTTCAGGTAGTCCTACTTTCTAGGTTGGGGTCTTGCTGGCTGCCTAATGTAATTACAGGTTTCTGTCAGAGCAGGGAATTTCTCCAGTTCCAGGGTTGTTGGGTTTCTAGAGATGCTTTGCTGCTATTCTGCTGTATGTTACACTTGCATCAAATAACTACAGCTGGAGATCATAGCTGTGCTTTATGAAATGTAGAGAAATGATAAAATACAATACATTTTTACTGGCAATTCAATGCTAGCTGTTAAAATTCAGTTATACAGCATCCCAGGTGGTTGACTTTAGCCTGCCAGTTTTGTTGCTTTCCAATTTGAGCATCCTGAATGCTGTGCTGAGGTGATAAACCTGCAGGTCTTTGCTGCTTCAGGCTTTAAAGACAACTTTTTCTTCTGTATTTCCTCATGGAGGCTAAAACGTGTTGAGTGACTGGTCCTGAAAGTCTATTGAAAAGACCAGTCTGGAAACCTTAGGCAACACGTTTTCAGAAGATGTTATAAAGACCAGCATTGTTTTCCCAAGGTCTGACCACAGACAGACTTCTTCCAGATGATGTGTCAAGGTGACAGACAGCTTACAGCTGGTCATGCAACTGTTCAAAACACAAGTATGTGGTCTCCTCCCGGGGGTTCCCAGAGTAGGTCTCTCCTAGTGCTGCTCCGGCAGGGCTGTGTTTGCCACATGGGTGACCCAGGGCTTCCTGATGGGAAGGGAAGAATTCTTCACCACCACAACCCCTGGCCAGTAGATTCTGACACATGAAGCAATGACTCTGAAGTCAGGATTTTTTTTACTGATGTGCTCTTTAGAAAATGCACTGCATATAGATGAGACAGTGGTGAGCTGCCCACTGGAATTTGGAGTCCCAGTTTTGCTTGTCTGTCTGGCATGTGCTTTTTTTCCAGCTTGTGTGAGGTGAGCAAAGGATGTGCTGGTCCCTGGTGCCAGATCCTGTTAGCTGAACCATAGCCATCTCTTTACCTCCAAGGAGGATGGGATTGGCAACATACGGGCTGCTACAGGCTGAGATTGAGCTGTTGTTTTTAATTCAGTGTGTTTTGCAGCTGGAGATGTTGGGCAGACCTTGAGGTTTTGCATGGGCACAGATGAAATCAAAGCGATGTAACGGCTGATCAGCAACTCTGGTAGCACACACATGAAATGAAGGGGGGCCAGATGGGGTTGGAGATTGTGTTTGGACTGATTGTTCTGGTTTCTTCCTCACTAGGACAAAGAAGTGAATCTGGAGCAGGTCCACAGACGCATGAACAGTCTAATTGACGAAGACATAGCCCACAAGCAAATCTCTCCAGCGTCCATTGAGATCTCAGCCCTGGAGATCGGTGGCATGCAGCCAGCTCAGACCCTGGAGCCCGTGCGCGAGTACCAGAACACGCAACTTTCTGTCACCACCTTTTTACCAGAACAGACAACTCATGGTGCCAGCAGGACACTCACAGCTGCCTCTGGCAGCAACCTGCCGCTGCCCCTGAGCAGCTCAGCCACCATGCCCTCCATACAGTGCAAACACAGGTCACCAAATGGAGGACTATTTCGTCAGAGCCCCGTGAAAACCCCCATCCCAATGTCATTCCAGTCCGTGCCGGGGGGAGTCATTCCAGAAGCGATGGAGCCCTCGCATGGAACATCCATATGACGAAAACAAACAGTAAAACAACCAGCAGAGCTTTTTAATACAAAAATTTAAAAGGAACAAAAAAAAAAAAAAAGCAAACAAACTCTTACATTTTTCTTGTATATACTTGTAAATAATGAAAGAATGAAGTGGGGTAAAAGTGTATTTTGAATATTCCCAATTTTCGAAGTAAGTAAAAAACAAACAAAAATGTATGAATGACTTTGTAAATTTTGTTCTATATGAATAAAAAGGCAAACTACTTGTGGTCGTTCTCAAGTGCCAAAGAAGACCTGTTACTGGGACTGAGGGCCATACTTTTCTTTTGTTCCATGGATTTCAACACTTATTCCCTTACAGGTTTGGGTTTTTTTTTCCTAAGAGCAAAAAAATTATCTGTTTCTCGCTAGAAAAATTCACCATGCTTAGATCTCTGCTTTTCCCAGAACCCTATTTTATAGTCAAGATGACAATTCACTTGGAGAACTTAACAGCTGGTATTAGCATAGCAGTAACAAATGTTTTACAGGTGAATTATAACTAAAATCCAACAAACAATAAACAGAAAACAAAAAAAGAGATTTTTCTCCTTCTAACAAGGATTTAAACTTCCACACAGTTTTTAAGTTTAAGCACAGGATTCTTGGATTGTGTTTTTACATGTCTGCTGTGTGGCTCTTTTTGTTTAACTTTCTGTGTTTTGTTATATATATATAATATATAATATATATTATGACATATATATTATATATATATAAACAGTTTGATGACCAACATTTTAGGTTAAGGGGGGAAAGCTTTTAAGAAAAACTGCTCAGCTTTTTTTTTTTTCTTGTGTACGTGACTGAAAATGGGGAGGAACCAACGGAGTGAGGCAAGGAAGAACTGTAAGGGCAGGAGATAATGGCATTGCAGTGACTGTGCCCTCTGGTGCCATTTCTTTCTTTAAGATTTCAATGAATTTGTTGCATAATGGATGCAATGCTCTCTGTTGAAGTCATATCCCTGAATGGCAAGGCTAAGTTCATGACTATAAGCACAGCTCTGCTTTCTTTTTCCATTGATTTTGTAAAGAGGAACATTTTAATAGCCATATCCATAATTGTGGTAGAAATGGCTGTAAACAATCTTTTTTTTTTTTTTTTTTTTTTGTCTGTGAAACACAGAGGACAAAGAGTCAACCCATATAGCCAATTTAATGTCTTGTTCTGCAAATATTACTAATGCAATTTCATATGACAGAAAAAAAAATCAAATCAAAACCTAACACGTTGTTTCCTTCCCAAATAGTAGCTTGAATGCCAAACATAACGGCTCCCTGCTACCCCACCTATGCTTAATGGACCATCACTCTCTTTCAAAATGGGGATAATTTAGTGTCTTCTCAAATGTATCCCTATAACTAGGTTGTAATTTCCCTTCCCAGCTGGATTTCTTCACTTTATGGGAACACTGCTATTTGGAAAAGGTTGTAGGACCTGGTGCAGCGAAATCACTGTCTACATTAAGGTGAAAAATTCTGTTTGAACACAGGTAGAAATGCTTTCACATCCCAAGAAAGCCAGCAGGCAATCTGGGTCAGGTTTTTTGATAAATAAATATTCCATTGACTGCTCCTAATTTGATTTGCATAATTACACAACAGGTATATTTATAGGGTGATTAAAGTCCCCAAATTTTTACATTTCTAGTTTAAGCAATAGGGAGGAGAAGTCAAACTGTGACATAAAACCAGCCTAATGGAAGAGCATACTCAGCACACTACTTTTTAAATGAGGAATATTGATGGTAAGCTTATAGAAGGAGTACTCTTACAGGAATTAATTTGTCTCTCTTGTCAAGCCATTTCCTCCTGAAGATGGTGTGATTTTGCAGCTTGGCACAAATTGCACTATTTGCTTCAAACTAATTAAAAATGAATAATGTTCTAGTCAGCTGACTAGATTTATCCTATTTAGAGACTTGGCCCACGCGAACTTGAGATTTTTTTCTTTATTCTTTTGTCACACTTTTTCTTATCGTTATCTTAATGAACTTATGGCCACAGGAAAAAAATTCTTCTGTGAATACACTAATTAGTTATGGCAGAAATAGCTGTACTAATAAGACTGTGCACACACAGGAATCTGTAAAGATGCTTAGGAGAAAGCGTGCAACTATTTGCACTGGAAAAAATCTCTTGTTTTTATTACCAGTTTGGGATTTTAGCAGTAGCAGAGGAACATGCTCCAGAAGAGGTGCAAGTTGATGCTGGAGTAGCTACGAGGGTGCAGTCTGCAACCCTGGGCTTGGTTATACTGGATAACTTTAACTGACTTGCATTTGTGGGGCAAATGGTGAATACAGTCTATTTTGGGGATTAATTTTAATATTCTTTGTATTCAGTGTTCTCCTCCTGGCTTCGTTTTGCCATGTGCTGTAAAGTTTGGAAGTCTGGTTTAACCTATAAACAACGTTAGATCTCACTTAGGCGTAGAATGTGACTCGCCTGTTTTGAGTGCTCTGTAGCTTTACATCTGAGATGATCAGGATCTTGAAGAATCAAACCACGCAGCCCTCTTTCAGTAAAGTATTTGAGCATGTGTGTAAGTCCTCTAGAAAGCAGCTGCTTTATGCACAGGCTGAAGTGCTTTGCTGATTAATGATGCAGTTAAAATGCACGTCTCAGATTAAATATGTGCCTAATTTTAAGCAGGTGAGTGAGCTTGCCAACCTCCCTGGGACTATTCAGTTGCTTTAAGTTAACTGTCTTGAGTGCTTTGCTGCATCAGGGTCTGTACTGTAAAAGTAGGGATCTATGATGGATCTGTCACTGCCTAGTTATTTGTTTATATAAAAGTTAGCAAGTCATAGCTTGAGCCTGTCAGCCTTGACAGGGAGCTGTTACATCCTTCCTGTGATAGTGGTTTGGTTTTAGATTATTTAAGCAAATCACCAGGTTCTCCTTGAACATGAACAATGTTTCTATCCCCGTAACTTTCAGTTTTCAAAGTAAATGCAGAATGTATGTTTTTCATATCCTGTCTCCTGTTTTACATTTGTATCTTCTTTTTGACAGATCAAAGCATTCACTCTCTATATTATATGTATTCACCACACACATGCATATATATATATATGTGCAGTTATTCACAGAAGTGAGAAATATCATTTCCATGTGATGTAAATGAGCATAAGCTGAAAGCTCTCACAGAGCTGTGCTTATTTACACCACCTGCAGATTTGACCCTTCACTTTTAATATCTGTCAAGATGAAATAGAAAAACTGCAGAAACTTCTGAAAACTTTGAAGACCAAACTGTGCCCTTGATTTTCAAATGGAACTTCCCCTGACTATACTTAAAAAAGGGAATAATGTATGATCTCAAATATTCTAGCTCCTCCGGGATGTTTACATTGCAAAGGTGATTGTACATGAAATGTACCTTCCTCTTATCGTGCTCTTTTGATGATGAACTTTTACAAAGCTGACATCTGTGGCACAGCACTTGTAGCGTGTCTTGTTCTATCAATCCATTAGTTTAGAAATTACTTTATTTTCTTACAAAAATATGACTCAGTTTCTTCTGTTTGCTTGCAATCCACAGGCAATCTGCTTTCAGTCTGAAGAATGCATTGCTCTTAGTATGTCATGTTTTCCTATTGCAATGGAAACAAAGAGTAATTGTGCTTTCTAATTTCGGAGTTGAAACTCGATAGAACATTTTTATGCTGAGTTACAACTACATGTGTGCAATACTTGTCTTGCAAAGTAAAATTCCCAGTACCTGCCTTGCTTTGATAACCACTGCTGCACTGTAGAGGAAATCTCAGCGAAACAACTCACTTTTTCTCAGTCTGCTGATAGAATAAAACACTTAAACCTGGGTTCTCACCTGTGTAAATCAGTATCCCTCCAGTGAGTGTGTCAAGCTTACTGAGTTTCAGCTGGTGAAGGTTTGGATCTTAATATTGAACTTGAAAGCACTGCTTTCCATAACTTCTGTTCAGGGAGAGCTTTGAAAAGGAAAAAGTTTGAGAGTCTCAAAAATTAACCAGAAAGAGGAACATTTATTAAGATGTTGAGCATGTAACATGGATTAGAGTTTAAACTGTATGCTAAAATTGCTTAGAGAAAAAATTTCTTCTTAAAATCTGTTTCAAAATTTAGGTATAGCTCTCCTTTAAGATAGGCTTAAAGCTGGTGAGTTGGTGACAAGTAGAACATTGAGAGAAAATCACATTAGTGGGGCAGTACAGCAACTACAGTGCTCAGACCTTGTTTTCTTTTATTTTGCTTTACTGACTTGAACTACATTATGAGCAGCTAAAGAATGGCATAAATGTAAACACAACACATTTGGGGGACCCTGTTGGAAATTTCTTAAAGAATCCACATCCTTTGGCAACCCTGGGGAATGCAAGGAGAAAGTCAGAAGAAAACTCTGAAGAGAAGCAAAATTAAAGGTAAAAACAAACGTGGTGAAGGGGGAGGGAGAAAAGGGTGGTTACAACTCATGTTTAGCAAAGCTGTATTACTTGTATGAGAAGCCTCAATTCCATCATACAAGCAGTTGCCTCAGTTAATTATTATTTTCCTTAATTTTTAGGAAATAAATAAAAACAGCATTTGTTCTACCAGAAACAGTTGTTATATTATTTAAGAGTTGGAATTATTTCTTTGGTGGTGCCTGGTTTTTGGCTTGATTGTGACTCAGCTGGGGAAAAATCAGCTTCAATCAGTGATTTGCACCCAAACCAGCTGTGGGCTGCCGGCTGGGAGATGCTCTCAAGGGCTGTTCAGGTCTGCAGCTGGGAAAAAACAGCCTCAATCAGCTACACACAAACCTCTCACTTCTCTGGGCTTGGTTCAGAGTCCTGGCTTAGCAATATCAGCTGCACATATCTCTGAATTCCTGGATAAGGATGCGGCTTTGCTGGTGTTCGTGTTGGTGGGAAGCAGAACAGAAATGTGGCTTCTTCAGGCTTGCAAGGTAACCAATAACAGAAGCAAATAATGTGTAAGCTTTCAGATTTTACTGAGCTTTTTTTTCTCCTAAATTATCTGACAGCCATATTAGAGGAGTTTTTTAAAGCTTTATTTTTAATTGTGCACTTACAAGGTACCACTTAACTTTCTTTTATCCCTGCTTAAACTGATATTAGGTAGCTTGGTTTGAAATGAATTAATGCTGGTCGTAACTTCACGTCATGTTGTAAGGGAACACCACCGTGGGAGTGGTGTTTTGTCATTTTAAAATTCCTTTTTTTTTTTTGTAACTCTTTAGAAGATGACATCTTTCAGTAATTGGTTCTGTTGTTGCAGTTATAAAGCTCTGCAGTTCTGAGGGTGTCAAGATTTCTGTCTCATTTGGTCTCTGTCACATGAGGAGGGGGATAAATGCTCGCAATCATAGATACACACAGATATGGAAATTAGCAGGCTAAGGATAAAACCTGAAGAAAAGAGAAAAAATCATCTCTGCACATCTTGCCAAAGTTTTGAGTGCTTGGATGACTGGATGGGGCAGAATCTGATTTCTGAATCATATGCTACATGTGAATGTACTATAGGTATCCTCTGAAACACTTCTAGGTGGAAACCAAAAATCACAGCTCAAAATGCCCCCAGTTGTTTTCAAGAGGGTTTATTATTATTATTATTAATTGTTTTGTTATAATGTCATAACCGAAGCTGTATGAGAGGGGATGTGGAACCTGAGATTTTACAACAGCTGCTTTTAGACTCTCATTCTGAAAGTCACTCGCTCATTAGAGGAAATATCTTAGGAGATATTTCTATACTTAAATGTTTTTCTTATTTTCTTTCTGTCTTGTAAAATGTATGTATTTGTTTTCTGGTGGAATTATTTTCAAAGTGGTTAAGTAGAGACCGGCACCACAGGTGAGTAGTGCAGCTCGAAGAACAAAAGTCTGTGCAACCATGACAATGAACTGCAAAGATCAGAGATCCCAGATTTATGTAGCTTTTTCTATGTATCAGCTGAAAAAGATTTGATTTCTGTTTAATGTGGTTTTTTATGTGATTTATATTGAATCAATCCTGTTAAGTTAAATACTTGCCAGAAGCAAAATATTCCAGCCCACCAAAGTGCTGAAATGCATATTTGCAAATAAGTCTAAGCAGACACTGAAATGTTTCCCTGTCTTATGTAGAGAAAGCATCATTTTAGTCTGCTGAAATTAGTATACTTATAGGTTAAAGATTTAAAGAACTTGAGCATGAAGTAGCACTGTTCTGTGCCCAGGGCTTTTGGTGTAGGGTCCCACAGCCATGAGCAGCCACACAGGGAAGTGGGCATGAAATTAGGTTTGGGAGCTACTGCTTCATCCTGAGACAGAGAGTCCTCGCCCATAAATAAATATGGGATGACTGTAGGTGAAAAATCATTTGCCGTTGAAGACTCTTTTTCATTTGGGAACATTAGCAAGGAGTTTAGAGGAGTGAGTTTGATCCTGGTTGCTGCCCATTGCCCTGAAAAGAAGGGACAGGAGTGTCCTGCTCTGGGTGATGGAGTGCAGTGTGTCCACGTGTGCTGTGGTTTTGCCTATCTATAAGGATGCTGCTTTCCATTGTTGGCTTTGTTGCTGCTGCTGGGCAGATAATGCGACAGAAGAAACTCATGAGAAGTGCCAAGTGTAGGCAGGTATAGCATTTAAAAGCTGTTGAAATTTAATAGTTCCTGCATTTCAGCTGCCATGTAAGAGCTGGTCTGGAAAATATAATGCGAAGTTTTGTTTGATTCTAAATGCAGTTTGAATGAAACTGTTTTTGTGAGGAGGCTTTGGTTGTGAAAGCTTTTAACTTGCAGTGTAGCAAACACGGATGTGCCAGTAGAGCCCACATCTCGGCACACACCTTGCCGGGACCCTGAGGTGGTGGCAAAGTGAGTGTGGAGTGAGGTGGCATTTGGCAGAATTTTCTGCAAGCTTCCAAGAGAGCTCCTGTCTGCTGCTGTGGGAGCAGAGGAGGCCAAGGGAACCCCACAGCAGCACTGGCACGGGAAGCTGCTGGGGAAGGGGAATTTGAGGCAACCCTGGAGAGCAGGGGGAGTAGTTGGGAGGCTGCAGATCTCCAGAGAGGAGTGCTAATGGTGTAGGTGAGGTGGGAAATACCCATCGATAGGGGCTGGTGAGGCCTGGAAATGGAGAAAATGCTGTATCGGAGTATGAATGCACCCCAGGCTATGGACTGTGCAACGCGGAGGTTGTTGGATGATGCTGTCATTATTTACTGAGAGGCTTTTTTAAAATTCAGATGATGCTAAATGGGAAAACTCGTGTCTCCTGGCACATGGAGAGAAGAAATAGTGATTGTATTGGGCTGTGCAGATCGTACCGGGCGAGGAGTGGCTGTTTCAAGTCCGTTCTGTTTGATTTCCCCTCCTGTTCTGTGTCTGTAGGTCGGCTCACACATCTTTCTGGGCTGTGATTAGTTGTGCAACATTTACCCAGCTCTTTGACAGGGGGAATGTGCTTTTACAACACAAGAACAGTTTCTTCTTGTGCGTTTGCATTCCTAGCTTTGTCTTGTCATTCATGTCAAAATGTCAAGCAGAGAAACATATGCTTTCAAATGGAGTTTCTGCAAACCATTTGGATCAATAAGGACTGTCTGCATATTTGTAACATTTGCCACGAAGGAATATGAAGCTCTATCAATTCAGTGGCTTAGTATACCATACATATTTTATTCCAGACTGTAGATAGTATACATTCAGTGACAGAAAAAAATTGCTGCTTTGGGCACTGCAAAGGTCTATTGTAAAGCAAGTCCTGCTTTTTGGAAAGTAGAATGTCCCATCTTCTGCACACAGCAGATACATGCTACCCTGACAGGCCAGGGCATTAATCCATAGACACGTCACTCATGGCTCCTGAAAGCTCAGTGCAGCTGCTGATCATCCTTGGGCTGCTCTGAAGGCTGGTGTGGGAAATAATTTCAGTTATTCTGAGACAACACCTGAAAAACGGCCAGGGTTTCAGGAGGAGAGACTACTTCCCTGTGGGCAGCAAGAGCGAATGTCTGGAGTGAAGTGGGGGAAGTGTCTGGAGATAGTCCGTGGAAGCAATGAAGATGAAGGCTCTACTGTGCTCTGCTTGGTGGGATTTGGATGTTGAGGTACACCTCTAAGGGTTCATATGTCACAGCCAGAAAGTGGTGCTGGAAGGCAGTGATAGGAGAACAGTCTCAAAAACTAGGGAGAGCCAG
This sequence comes from Pseudotriccus pelzelni, assembly GCA_035584735.1. Classification (NCBI taxonomy): domain Eukaryota; kingdom Metazoa; phylum Chordata; class Aves; order Passeriformes; family Tyrannidae; genus Pseudotriccus; species Pseudotriccus pelzelni. The sequence continues at coordinate 7,558,558 of JAWMRA010000162.1, read as the reverse complement.
TGTCAGAACATGGAGCAAGTTCACAGTTCGCTTGGCACTAGAACAAAGCTCCTGACAGAGTGTAGATATTTTGCCATTTGAAACCATGAGGTTGCAAAAGAAGCATCCTACAGTGCCAGCCTGGATATTAAGCAGTTGGGCAAGTCCCAGACCTTTAGTTATAAAGCTGCTTAGTTCCACAGTATTAAGTGCCATGAAAAGTGTATTAAACCTTTTATTGAGAACTCAAAGCGCACACAGTGAAAGCAAGCAAAATATAAAGTGTTAAATTAGACTGTCGATTTAATTATTCTTTATCACTTAATCCCTTTTACCTGTGTGGCTTCTTAAAGGTAAACCCTTCTCTGCTTTTCAGTGAAGAATTGCAGAAAACTGCAAAAGTCCTCTGGGAAAAAGGGAAGGAGGGGAATTGGGGAATGCCCTCATGCAGAACTGGATTCAGACTTGAGCTTCAGCAAGACTAATGCATGAGCAGGGAGAGAGAGAGCGAGGGCCGTGATGGAGGAGATAAACTTGGTCTGCAGTGCCAGCACTGTGAGGTGCAGTGCCAGCAGCCAGGAATTACACCTCTCTTGAACTGGGATCTTGGGATTTATTTTTGCCTGAAGTTTGGGAATGGAAAGTGGTTGTGCTCTGACACTCAGTCTGTGTCACAGTGCCTCTTGGGGTAGTCTGGTGCCTTTGGGATCAGCAGGCTCAACACCAGGCAGATTGGGATGGGCAGTGGGTTTACTTCAGTGATTGGCACTTTCTTTTCCTGGCTTGACCTCAAACTGTTATAAAAATAAGCATTAAGAGAAGATAGATTAAATAAAAGAATACATAAAGCCTAAGGGAGAATTCTGGCTTTTTCCTCACCAATAAAGTATTTATTTTCTCAAAGATAAAAGCCTATATATATGTGGGATTTGATGAACAGATAAGATAACAATGTATTAAGAAAAAACAAACCCACAAAAAACAATACCTGCTCTGCAGTTTCTGTGCTTCTGGAGTCTTTTTATATTAGAATATATTAATAGAAATTTTCTTGAGTTGAATTCTGATCGAAGCTTGCGTTGGAACTGAAGGTCCGTAATTCATCTAGGTGGGAAATGCATAGGATTTTGTTTTTAAATTAGCTGATCAGTTTTACGTAAATACCAGCAACAGTAGAAATGACTATTCCATGAGTTGCAAATCAAAAGTATTCATACTTGATAAAGAAAAGTTAAAATTTAATTTTGTTTTTGTTTTTAAAAGAAGTAGATAATTGGAAACAATTAGTGTTGAATTACTCACCTGGCTTTAGTTATGATGGGCTTATTAAGTCATTATTGAGAGATTGAATGGTGTTACACGTTGATTATGTTTAGATGTCACTTGTCTTTGTTTTTTCAAGCACTAGAAAGAAATAGCTCATGTCTTCTAACAGGAAAAAAAAACGGTAAAAATTAATTTTATGATTTAGGCTAAGACCTTTAAAGTCTCCAAACTATGAAATTTCATTGAACTTCTATGCTTAACTCTACAGAGCCTCTTTGATAGGCCCTGATCAAAGCAGAAGTCAACTCACTGTTATCTTGTGCGTATTGTGTCAGATGCGTGGATTGACATTTGTTCATACCCTACTATTTGTAAACGGTGGGAGTTTTTTTGTTCAGTTGGTTGGTTGTTGTTTTTTTGTTGGTTTGTTGTTGTTTGGTTTTTTTTTTGGGGTGGGGGGTGTTAGTCAGGGGTTAACAGACACCTGAAATACTTGCCACTTTGTTCTGCCTCTAGGCAGAGCTTTGTACTGCAGGGTTTTGGTCATCCGTGGGATCCTCTCTGTTGTGGTTCAACACACAGTATAAAAAGAGATGTGTATTTGTGGAATTTCGATAATGCAAAATGTTTCAGGTTCATCAACTCTTCAAATACTTCATGTTTGCTTATGCTGGTTTTGTATTAGGTATGCTTTGTAATCCACCTTTGTGAGTCATAGAGACTTTAGGTCCCATAAGAAGATCCAGCTCTTCAAAAATACAAGCAATACAGCAGCCTTTCAGCACTATAAACAGCTATTACTTCACTCCTGATGTTACATATAGAGAAAGTGCATTTGAAGGACTAGTGATGCAGAGGCCATTAAGTAAACTGTGGTAAATATTACTTATATTCTATTTATGCTAATATGGTTTGCATTTTTCAGTCTTTGGTTAATTTAGTTCAATAATTCATGCAGCTTCTGATATTGCATACATTTTTTTTTATATTTCTTAGCATATAAACACAGGCAATGTTACCTCTTGCAATGGGAGTAGGAGGGAATATTTATTTGTATTTGCAGTGTTGCAGCTATCGTTCAAAGTGCAATAATTTAAAGAGCACAAAGAATTATCTTTTTTAAATGAACTGAAAAGGTGAAAGCACTTTTGAGGAATGGGAAATAAAACAGGGTCCTTCTGCCTGTCCGAAAACCTTGGAATTAAAATGTTGTGTTACTCTCTTTAGGCAGATTTTTAGTTTGGCTGTGAAGTGTTTGAAATGTCTTTGTTTTTTTTGGTTTTTTTTAATCTTGGAGGAAGAGAGACAAAATGTGCAATGTTTCTTTGGCTTTCATTTGCATGCTTATCTTTAAGGTTGCTGTGATAACTTGTGTCCTATAAAGACTTAGGGAAGGGGCATTGTAAGGTTGGACTCTTTGTTTGTGGGTTGTGTAGGTGTTCTTGTGATGAAGAATAATGTCCCAGAGAAAATAGTCCCAAGGTCTCAGCCTTAACACCAGGCAATTAATTTGTATCTTGCAGGATCTGTCATTTTTGTGACTCAGTTATAACCTGTTCTTACTCAACTTCCCAGAGAACTAAAAGCTTCGAGGTGTTGCTATGGCTGGTGTAAATGAGGATAATTTGCTACGAAATGTGATGTATCACATAGTGCCTAATTATGTCACCTCGAGGCTTGACCCCTCTGCACTGTGACGGGCACAGTTAGCAATTCTCTCAATTTTTCCATCTGGAATAAAACCCCTATCTGGTTATAACTGAAGGAGAAGAAAAGCAGTGGAAAAGCAGAAGCATTCCACTCGTCCCAGTGCAATGGTGTTCCGTATGCCTGCATACCAGGCATGACTCTTCGCTGGGGCTGCAGGTGAATAATCACTTATTTGTAAGCAAGATTTGCCTGGAGCTGAAAGTCTGTCTTATTGCTATTGGAAGATGAGATTTCTGACTAGTCTTTTTCTTTTGTCCTTTCCCTGTACTTCAATGTTCCCAACCACAGTTATCCAGGAGAACTTATCCGTCCTTTCTAATCGCTCCTTGCTTTTCCTTTTAGGACTTGCCTGCATGAAAATCTTTTCCTTTCTGAGGGAGTAGGCTGCTCTACGTTTGACATGGCCCACATAAATGGTATTTCGTCCACTGGAGTAACTTATTTTTTCACAAAGTAACTTGGGAACTTAAGAATACATATATTCTTGCTGGCTGATGTGCAGCTGAGACAGTAGAAAAATGAGGGAGAAGGGCGAGGGAAAATTCAGCAGAAAAGGAATTGAAAAATCCTTTCAAAATCTGAATTTGGATGTCTGTGAATAATTGTATTTAGCTAGTAAATATTTGCAACTTGGTCCCTTAAATACAGTGTATTAATAGTTTTACATCTAAATAATCATCAGTGTGAGCAAGAAGATGTCTCAGCTTGGCCTGTGCCTATTCTTTAGGTTGGTTTTGTACAAAGCAGCTGTACAAAAGAGCTGAAAGTTGGCTCTGCTTTTCTGTATTGCCCTGACACCACTCAGCAGAGCAATCACTGCTTTCTTTTCCTTTTACTTCCCTCCCTTCCCCTTCCCCCTTAGTAAGTTAACTTCTAAGCCATCACACCGTACCCTTTATTCTGAACATCACCTCTGGCTGGAATCTTCTTGTGGATGCCTGAGCAGAGGCTTGGCCCTCACCGGGGCTCTGCAGGGCTGACTGGTATGTGGGTGCTTGTACCCCGCTGCCGCAGACCAGCACTCCCGTCCCTACCCGTGGGGGAGAAGCATTTGGGGTCTGATTTCTGCCAAGCCGTCGTGTTTCCTGCTCCTCGCAGCATCTCTCCTTTAGGCACTTTGAACCTGTCTTTGTCCCTGCAGGGGCAGAAGAGTTTTCATCCGAGCTGGGGCATCCAAAACTGATCTGATCCAGGAATGCTTCAGTGTTCAGCCTGCTAGAGAGGACAGGCAATCAACTTCTGAGAAGAGAAGGCTGGTTTGAATCTTTATCTACCATCTGTAACCCAACTCCTCCAATCTTGTTAGATAATTTTTTTCCCGCTTTTCAAGTTTTATTGTGGCAGTTATAAGACACGGATGAAGCCACAGGCTGGGTACCCGTCTCTGGCTCTTTTTTGTACTTACATGTGCAGTGTAACAGTCTTGTTTGCCTGTGTGGATTTGTTTTCTACTGGGTAGTTAAATTTGCATGTGTGAAATGCTGAAGTTTTAGCTGTGTGACCTTTTTAATTGTTTGGCTTTTACATGTAAATTGGTTCTATGTCAGCCAAATACTACCTTAATTAGAAAACAAAATATGCAGCCTGGCACCTAATGTTTCCATTAACTTACTTAAATAGTCTGCAAATTTGGATTTGGGCCAGACTGTTTATGTAGAATGCATTTTTAATTGGATTATTGGTATGTAATAATTGATATATCACTGATCCATTATTAAAATATAGATGTGTTTGGAAGTGTTCTGACACATCCCAGTGGATTTTAATTGAAAAATTTACGCTTATTATACAGCAGTTCCTTCTTTCAATGCTAAATAATAAACAAAACAAGTGATTCGATGGTATATTAAATAAATCCTGCCTTTGTCAGAAATGGATTAATCTTTTACTACTATTTGAGATGTATCCCTGAGCTTTTTATGTATAGAGAAAGCTATTGTTTTTCTCTAGGGCTTCAGAACAGATACTTTCATTTTTGAAATATGGAACCAGAATAATGTTTTTGCTTGGAAAGCTAGGAAATACTTTTTCTTTTAATATGCTTCCTTTGAAAACTGACTAATTGCTTCCACTATTTTTTTTTTTGTATCTTTTAGACATGTGTAAACAGATAAATTGCTAAAAGATAAATCCATTCTTAATCCAAGAAAAGATCTTCTGCTATCTCTTAACAACTGAGTTACACTAAGAAGCACTTTTGAAAAACAGCTTCAAATGACTTTTTTTTTTAATGCACCTTTGTTACATCAACTGGATCATCTTTTGTGACCCTTTCAAAGGACACTAGATTTAAGAAGTATGGCTTTTTTCTTCTGAAAAGATGGAGGGGGGAGTGCAGGGGTTTTATCTGCCCTGCCGCCCACCAGCCCCCCTATGCACTTGTTCCTGCACAGATCCTGCTGCACGGGCTGTGCTGGTAATTTGGGAGGAGGGGACTAGAAAAAAGAGCAAGACCTGAGCGTTTTCCTGCTCAGCGATGTCTTCCCTGGCAGGTTGCAGTGGGGCTGCCTTCGAGAGCCCGCTGAGCTGCAGGCTGTGGGTGTGCAGAAGGGCTGCAGGCTCTGCTCCTGCCCCGGCTCCTCTTGTGTGCCCCTGGGTCACCCTGGTTGGGTCAGGAATGCACAGCTCTGGGGCCTGTAGTGTATGCAGAAAGCTGGTGAGGAATAAATGAGCAGCAATCAGTACTGGACAGGATCCTCCTTCCTTGATCCAGGTGTACATCACTGTGGGTCCCTCGCTTTAATTTCGGTCTGTAGATGTCTCCCACCCGGTAAAGCTTCTGCCCACGCACTGAACCATGTTAGTGGATCCTTTGGAGATTTCTGGTCCAAAGGATTTGTTAGCTCAGACGTGAGCCAGTCTCCCTGTGAGAAGGCAGTTGTGAAAGAAATTGCCTTTCTCTGTGTTCTTGTATGGAAGGATGTAATCATGGCTTGTCGCTCAGAGCTGCTCTGTATTTTAGAGAGAGTGATGACATTTCACCACACTTCTTGAATGATGCACACTGAATAATTGTTTTTAAGTAAAGTTCATGATAAAGCTAAAACTGTTTCAAGCAGACATTGGTTTCCAAGAACTGTTATTTGTCCAGCCTGAATCGGATGGCTTTGCGGTGGTGTCAGTGTTTTTGTTTCAAACAACTGTATAAAGGTGGCAGCCTAGTTACAGCCCTTACAGCAGACTTTGGAAGCTCTTATTCCCGGGAGATGAATGTGAGCCAAGGATGGGAGCCCGGGGGTCACCAGTGTTGCGTGCTTTCCCCAGTGCAGTATTTAAACCCCAAACTGAAGTCTGAAAGCTTGGGTTGCACAGCTTTGAGCTAAGGTCAGCCTGTACAGCTGGGGAGGAAATGGATTTGTTTCACATGGCTTCAGTGACTGTTAGGTTGACGGTTACCTGTGTGCTTTCAAAAAGAACGTGTGGCAGGGGTGGATTGTAGTGGTGAGAACATGCTGTTTTACTGCTAGGTGGAGGTCTCTGACAGGAGTGTGCAAGGGTAATGATCCTTCTGTGTCCCTGTGAGTTTTCAGCTTGAATTCAACCCACACCTCACTTTGTGCTGGTGAGTCAAGAGTGGCCAAGGGTACTGAGGCAGAGAAAATGGCAAGCAGTCTATCTGTCCCTTGATGGTCATCTTGTGGAAGAGTTTTTTATCAGATGCTGCTGAAAATCTGAGAAGGCTAAAAAGTGTTTTTCTTATCCTTATAGGCTGTTTAGATTTGAAGCTTCTTCCCTTCCTACCTTGCATGTCTTGCTATCTTTTTAGCTACTGTCACTAACCATGTGTCTAGATTCTTTCAATGTTTTCTTTGTTAAATAGAAGCCTTAAATGATTTGTGGTTTAGGGTAAACCCTTTCCAGTTCCTAGGCAATATATTTTTATTTGTACAAGTAGCTACTCTGAGGAATGAAGCCTCTTCCATGACAGCTGTTGCTGAAGACTTCCTGCCCTGGTCTACAAAGCAGTGATTCTTATGGAAGAAGATGAGACATTTTTAGTCAAATGTAATGACAAGTTCATTCTAGAATATCAGAAATTATCCTCTGCATATTGCCTCTGTTGCCTACCAAAGTCACCAGATTCCTTTAGTTTGAGGCATGTCTAAAAGATCACAATCTTTATGCTATAAATGAGGAGTTGGATGTGGGAATCATCTCCTAATTGGAATGAAAAACCAAAATGCCACCTTCATAGCTTACTAACTGCTGTAACCTCTCTGTTCTGGCCAAGGTAAAGAGTCATTGCCCCATCTGTCTCTTGGTTTGGCTCAGGTTTCCTTTCTAGCTAAAAATAGTTCATAGCTGTTGTTGTCTCTATCCCAGTGCAGCTCTCTATGTCAAAGTTGGCCCTCCTGGTCACTTTGGAAACTGATTGTTAATGGGGAGAGAAATATGTATCTTAAAATATATGTATTTAATTTTTTTCAGAGTGATCTTGCTGCAAGGATTTCCATGTTGGCTGTGAAATCTGACCTTATATGGGATTCAGAGTCCTAGGCTAGGGATTAAGAAAATAGGGGGTTACTTCCACAGGCTAGGAACAAAGAAAATATAGCCATCCCTATCATACATTGAGCCAGTACAGTATTATGAGTTATCGTGGTTCTTAAACATGAAACAAACCAATTCCTGTGTTGAATGAGATAAAATGCCCTGGAGGATTATACAAATAAAGGTTTCAGCTCTTGCCTAAGAAGGTAAAAGTGGAAATATACCTGAGTCACCTTCTGTTCACGTATGGAATGTGTTCACTCATTCTTTTACCTGTAGTAATGCCAGTGGTCAACTGAACCTGAGGTCATTTAAGAGCAGGCAAAGCTTTGGCACCAGCAACTCTAATTCAGCTTGCTGTTTCTGGGAGGTTCTATCTTTTTTTGCAAGAAACTTGCTTCCTGGAGAAGGGAGCAATTAATAACTAATACTCTGCTTATATAGGAGCCAAAGAGGGAATTAAAATTCCCTGAGCAGGTTCTGTATTCAAGTCCCTCTGTTGGTGTAGCATTTTCTGTCTACCTTTATCAATCACTTACTTGCTCTGGAAGACAAAAAGACTCCCAGCAATCTCTCTGGAAGTCCCTATGCTTGTTCTTCAGCCAGGATTTACAGTCTTTGATAGATTCCCAGCACCAGTGTGCTGTTTCTTAAATGAATCTTAAAGGGCTCATTTCCTTAGTTATATTCCCATTTTATTTAATTACACTTCCTGAAGAGAAGTCATTCTATTTTATGTTTAACACTGCTGTATGCATGGGAAGTGAGAGGTATATAGAGCTGGGAAAAGTCTATTGTAATTAAGCTTTTTGTGACAGTAATGAAGCTGTGACCATACTACCGTGATATTTGGAAAACACATTTCTGTAACAGTATTTTTTTTATTTTGTTATTTGAAAGCATTTTATGAAAAATACTTATTTAAATATTTTTAAAAAGTAATGCTTCCCCCCCCCCAAGATTTTACTTGCTGCAAGATTTCCTTTGGTTATAACTCCTCTGTCTGAAAAGCTTGGCATTACTTATCTGAAACAAATCTTTCTGTGAATCCAGTGGGGAATTTAGTGTTTCCTCCAAGAGAGACTGTTTTTAACCTTTTATTGCAAGCAAGCAGGCTGGTTAACGGGAGGAGAACTGATCTCCGAAATGCAGCAGCTCCAGATTTCCAGGATAACGTTCCCTCTCTATGAATGGGTAGTGGAAGCAGCAGTTTTTTCTTGGTATCTCTTAAATGTCCATTATGACTTTTGCAGCTGTTCTGTGTCCCTTTCTCTAAGGTGGTAGCTTGGTCTACTCTGGGCAAGGTAAAATTTTTGCTGCTTCCCTGGTTTCTTAAGAGTGTCTCAGCTGGGCTCCAAAGCCAAGCTTAGTGCAATAAACCTTCCTTTTTTAGACAGGTGGAAGTATTGATATTGTACAAGAGGTTGTAAACTAGAGGTAAAAAGGGTAGAATTGGTTGTACATTTGCAGCAGTTAATATCAAAGAGTAAAAGACAAAAGAAAGAGCAAACCCATGGTCTTTACCAGCCTGGTAGCTTTTGCAGCCTCCTCAGCAGTGTGTGCTCTTACTTAGTCTCAGCCCTAACAGATACCGATCAACAAAATCACTTTTCGAGGTCGTTGCTCTGGACAGAACCTGGAACCAGAGATAAGCAGCACCTGCTTCGCAGGCAGAGCGATGCCCAAGATAGCCCCAGCAGCCTTGGAGGCTGTGACCTGCCTTGGCAGGGATCAGGTCACTTCAGTCCTGTGGCTTTGTTAATTTGAGCTGCATGGAGTAACCCAAGATTTAGCTGAACTTAAAGGGACCATTTTGCCAATTTTTTTGTGAGGTTGGCTTTTTATCCCTTGGTTTTTATTTTTAAGCGAGATTCTGAGAGTGCTTTAGTTTTCTTGCTCTTTATCTTATTTTGGCTTTATTTTTTGTGTGGTTTTTTTTTTTTTTCTTTTGTGAATGTTCTTGTCTTTACTGTACATGAACTACTTGATAGTTTAACTCATGGTCAAAATTTTTTCTTCTGAAAATTTTACGAGTTCAGTGAAGAATTTTTAAAAATGGTGCCTATGTGAAGTTTGGGGTTAAGCTGAGTGAATTTAATCACTACCGGAAGTCTTTTCCCACATTTGGAATGGGGAGCAAATCCAATTTTCTTAGAATGCAAAGTATTGGGAAAATTATAGCAAAGCTGTTAGTTTTTTCCTGTACTGAGAGTTAACAATAGGACTGAAATAAAAGAAACATGGGTGGAATATTTTCTGTCCAGTAAATCTTCTTTCCTTCTGAATGAATGACAAAACCTCTTCATCACTGAGGGCAGCTGAACCACATGGGAAAAGACACTGAAATCATTTTTGGCTGCAGTAGATTGAATAGCTGTTTCCAAGTAAATGGAACAGATACTTGGATAATGGTAGCAAACACCTCCGAATTTAATTACTAAAGCTTATGGTTTGGGACTCACCCAAGCACACTCTTTTGGGATGCTGTAAAACTTGGAGCCTAAACTGCTTTCTGGTTTCCCTGGAAAACCACAGTGGTGTCACCAACCTTTGCACAGAAAACATTTTTAAATGACCCCAAGCTTCTCTAAGTTCTCTTCTGTTGGATGAGATGGATGTATAACGAAAAACCCAGCCGTTAGAAAGGAAAAGAACTAGAAAGTCTCCTGATGGACAGCGTTTGTTGAAAACTCTGATGGCTTCACTTTGAAGTGAGAGACTGCGCAGCAAATGGCAAGGAGGCCCTTCAGCGTTAACTATATTACTTTTGCTAAAAGAAGATGGCAAAAACTGAAGGTGTACCAAGTTCAGCCTCATTCAGAAACTGTCTCATTAGGTTTTTGGGTTGGATTTAAGCTTAATGCACTACTAATGTGTTAAGCCGTTTGTTAACCATAATTCTGGAAAGTAACTTGTTTTCTGGGGCAGGCTGGTGCATCTCTAATGTTGCAATTATTACTCACCTGTACTGGGTATTAGTGTCTGCAGAAGAAAATTGAGTTCTTGGGGCCTCCCAGCATCCCCAAACAAGCTTATTTCCTTCTGTATGCCTGCCCTGTTAACATCAGGGCTAGGGCTGGAAGGCTTGAGTAGTTTCACAAGCACACTTCCACTTACATGTGACAGAAAATAAGATGACACGTAATCAATTTATTCCTCTGGTGCAAAGAAATAATAGGCTGCAACTGGTTACCATTTTCTAATGATCTGTGAGCATTGAAAGAGTCATCAGCTTTGTTCCGTGTAATTGCATTCTTTAAATGTGGCTATTTGTGGTAGATTATAGCTTGCAACTACAAATGCATTTGAGTAGACAGCAGATGAAGCCCACTGATTCTCCTTTTAGCTTTCTTGGTTTTAATGCAGTGGAAGCTGGCTTGCTTCCATGAGAGGAGGTAAACAGTGTCTGAGGTGCACTTCAATGCCACAAAATACATCCTGTTTTCTTGGTCTGATTCTTCTATTTCTGGAGTTATATAACTCCAGAAACTTCAGTTTCTGCTGCTGTGAAATGCTCCTTAGAAAACTGCAGAATTAGCAAGGAACTCCATGTAAAACATTCAAGCATCATTTCATTATACATTGCATATTTTATGCAACATTTAAAATAAAACATGGGGGAAAAAAAATCAGAGTTCCTGTATAATAGCTCCTCATAGTTGAGGAAGGTCTTCACTATAGGCTATATCATGCTAAAGTCAATACTAATTCTGTCTTCAGTGCATCAGGTAACTTATGAACCCAAAGAGCAGAAGCTGCCATTTTTAACCTTTAGTTCTTACGCAGTAATATGGGCTAGTTAGCTATTTTTTCCAATTTGTTATAAGACTTGAGTGGTAATTCAGTCTTCATGCTAGCTTAATCTTCAGCTCAGTGACTGCCAGTTACTAACAGAAACACAGTGATGCTGCTTTAGTAATTATGATCTCAAGGTCAAACAGAAATGAGAAGTGACCACTCTGGTTTCAAGGTGCCCCAGCCTGAGATCTGTAGAAGTCAATTCCAAACACTGATCTTACTTCACTGACAAAGAACCATACCCTTCAGTCCTCCCCAAATCTTAAAGGCCGTCCACCTCTTCTGCTCTACTTTTTCAACCCTTTTTAATACTAGGTATATCTGTCCAGATGGAAAAGATGGGACAGGTTCATATTAACTTCATGGTGACACTCTTCCCCAAAAGTGCTCTTTTCACCTGTGCACTGTGTGACTGCCTGTGTACACACACTTTCACACAGTATATTTAAAACGTGGGGAACATGGTAGTTCTTTAAGTACCTGCAGGAGGAAACAATTAATACGCCTCACTTGAACCTGTCTTACATAAAGGAAAATGGAATAGGGCATCTATTGCTTCTTATAGAAAAATTTTTTTTTTTTCTCCTTTCACTGAAAGGAGAGGAGATGTCAAAAGAAATCCCCATTTGTTTATTTTCACATGCCAAGGGGTGTTGAATCCCTGAAAACAGGCATCTCTCCACAAGCTCTGTGTCTTCTTTGTTGATTAGAAATGACCTTGGCTCACAGCCAGGAGACTTGCCTTTCCTCAGAAAGGGAGGCTAACTTTCTACAGCTCTGAAGTTCCTCTGAAAATCATCCCTGTTTTTTTGTATAGAAGCACTTATATCTAGGAAGGGCAAGCTACTTGAGAATTCCCAGGAAACTATACTAGTGTCATCAAAAAGGAGGAACTCAATGACTTTTTTATTGGGGTAGGAGGAAAACCCCAAAGAATGTGTTCCTCTGAGGCCAGGCTCAGCAGCACACCATGCACGATCCTAGCTCTTGTGTACCACAAATCCTGTCTCTTAAAACCCCAAGCCCTGGCTTCATTTCTTATTTTCAGTTTGCCGCCAGTGTACAGAAACTTAGGCAGCAACTGCAGTTTGGTTTTGAAGTAATCGTGCTTGAAAAACATACCACTTGCAGCATGTATAGGTAATTTAGGAACTCTTACAGTGAAATTCTGTTAGCAGATGGCAAGGAGTATTACGAGTTGCACAAAGTCCAGGTATAGTAGCTAAGCAACTGCCTTACAGGCTTCTTGCCCTTTGGAGAGAGGGCTCATGGGGGGGGGGGGAAGAACAACAACTTGCATTAGTGCCAAAGCTAATTTGGCTGACTTCCCCACCCAGCTCCTTCCCTTCTTTTACCCTGCTGCAGGTACCTTTGTTTTACCTTTCCCAGATTCTTGGGGCTGTTCAGAGGTACTCTGTCTATGCCTGGGTGCTGTTCAGGGGAACACCATGTGGTCCTGGCTGGAGCTGTGCAGCCCTGTGCCAACAGGGACAGCTGTACCCTGTCCTCCCACCCCTCCCCATGCAGTGATATCTATGATCGTGCAAGGGAACTTGTCTTAGAACAAATTTTAGAGAGGAGGAACTACTATCTTAGTTGAAGTTATAGCAAGAAAAAAGCCAGTGAAATAATTTCCCTTTCTGCCTCTTGAATTCCTTGAGGTGAACAAATTAATTTCTTGTGGGTCAGACCTCAAGGTCTTTGAAAAAAGTTTCTAGGCTGTCTGTCTGACTTGTTTGAAGGAGAGCAGAGAAGCAGGACATGCAATAAAATAATGGTGCTGTGAGAAATCTTATTTACTGACTTTGTATCAGTCCAATGCTACTCAGCCCAGCCATGCCCATCTGTCCCTGCTTTGCCAGTGTCCCCTTCCCACCTTGGCTCCACTGTGGGGCCAGCTATATATACTCACTGCTATAGCGCTGGTGGCAACTTCTATTATTTGCACTTTCCTGCTCAGAAAAGGGGTGCAGAACAACTGAAGTCCATTGAAAGTGAAATGCAGAAGTGACAGGTACCTACAGCAACTGGAAAGAGAGGAAAGAGGGGAGGAAGCAGGAGGTGACTGAAGGGTTTTTTTTCATCAAAGCCTCATCTTCATGTACCTCTTTTTGCACTTCCTCTCTTTTTCACCCCTTTCTCTAATCCCTGTTTTTTCTTTGGGCATTGCTCCTTTAATTGAAGGTAGATTGTCTGGTTAGGAACACAGGCCTTGATATCAGGTTGTATGGCACCAGTTGCACAGCTGGTGTGCTGGAAGTCACCTATTAGTAGTGTCTACTCCAGAAGCTTCTCAAAACACCATGAATATTATCTCACTCACTGTTCTGAATGGTGTACTGTCAGCAGCTTTGTGTCTGACTGTACGGGTATGCCTTGTTGGTTGTTATTTGGCCATAGTCTTGCAGTAGTGAAGTGTGGTAATGGTTTGAAGATTTAGAAGAATTTAGAGGCTTGTCATGGTTTTCACAGAAAAACAAACAAACAGAAAAAACCCACCAAGAAAGAAAAATAAAAAACCCACAAGTTTTTATTATTTTCTTGAGAAAATAAAACATATATGGGCAGCCAGTGTCTTGGAAAATGTACAGCAAACCTCACAGAAGGAATTTAGTGAAGTCTTTCTCTGAAAATATCCATGGTGAATCATGTTATGTGTCTATCAAATTTGACACCATTGATTTATAGTAACTGGATGAAGAAATACAATTAACCTAGATTGTAAAATCCAAAATTAGTTGGACCAAAACAGCTCCTCAAAAAAATTGTGCCAAAAAGGTACATATAGCAGAAATTAATTTCAAAATGAAACCATCTGTTTCCATGCAAGTTACACTGTAATTTTAGGGTATTAAATCCTTGGTGAAAAACTTGTACTCTTCCTTAGGAAAGAAAGACTGGAGACATTTCTACTTCATGTTAAACATCACTATTTCTTTACATACTGTTAAATGCTGACCGTAAATACTGCATATTGCTTCTAATTATTCATGTTTCACATCAGTTTCATAATCAGTGAAACTGTTCTCATGTATAATTAAGGAAGAAATACTATAATGTCCCGGGAAGGTACCTCACAGAGCTGCTGCCTGCCTCGTCTAGCAAAAGTATGAAGTAGGCAGCAGCCCCTGACAGACAGGAGCGTATCAAGATAGATTACCAAACATTTACAAAATAGATCAAGCAGAACAAGAACTTTGTTTGAGAAATGTTATATTAATGCTTCACTAGACAAGCCTAACTACTCCAGAATATTAATAAATGAGACATTATTTATTACATAAATGGTGTGTGGGTGTGGATGTGTATCCATATCTATATATTATGGAAGAACACTTATATTATTTTATAGAAAATAAACCCCCTGAGGTTTCTGAACAGGGAGCTCTTTTTAATTTAACCACAGTCAGTTGTTACAGAAATACCCAAAGTCGCCACAAATACTATGACATGCTTAAGTGAGTTATGTGTTAATGTTGTAATGGATAGGAACAAAACTTGCCAAGTTCTTCAGGGTAAAAAAAACGCCAAAAAATAAGAAACAAATTTAAAAACCCAACCCACCTATAAAGCTAAAGGAAAAAAAGCCACACCAAACAAAATCTAATTGATTTGAAGCTAACCTCCAGTGCTGGTAGCAGCCTCTGCTGTTTCCTCTCCATGCTGTGGTTTGGGGCATGAAGCAGTCAATTGCCAAACATTTGCACAGGGCTCTCCTAACCTGTGCCTTCCAGACAGCAAAAACTAGGTGCTGGACAACTGCTTTGAGCTTTCCCAAAGTGAGTGTGCTTCCGGTGTTTTGGAGGACTAATGTGTTCAAGGGTTTAAACAGGTGCTGAAATTGGTTTGTCAGCTACATCATGGAGCTGGGCCCAGCAGGGGCCGAGCTGACCTTGTGATGCTGTTCATGGGCATGCACCATTTCCAAGATTTTCCTGTTGGCAAGGAAGGGGGGAAGGAGCAGATATCAAAACCATTTTTCCATATATCTTTGACATTTCCCAGTGAGTGCATTTGCTCATCAAGTGGATGTGATTTATAGGTGCTGTGCCTCAGTGGTGTGCTGCCCTCCATCTGTATGAGGGATTGTCTGAAACGTTGGCAGTAGCAGAGGAGACTGTGGCTAATCCTGGTAATCCTTCCGACTTGTTTATGCTGTACATATTTATCTGTTGTAAAAGTATGTTTGATAGGCCAGGAGTTCAGTAAAAGAGAATTTTTGTCTAACCTTTTAATACCATAGCTGCTGTCAAAGCAGTTCTCAGGTGCAGAGGTCTCTGCAGCCTGAAACCGTGCTAGGAGTGCTGCTCACCAGCCCTGCTAAAGTTTAAATGAGCTTTCTCCTTGCAAACAACTGTTCTGTACTAAACCCGGGGTAAATAATTTGTGGTTATGCACTGACTGTAAAGCTGAGGAGATGGTGTGCACCATCTCCTTGGTGTTACATACAGCTTCAGCTCAGCCTGTGTCATGGGCTGTCAGCAAACTCTGTATTATCTGAGTTGGCTCAGGCCACCTTTATACCTATTACAGAGATTTACAGCAACGCTGTGCTTCACAGAGACAAGCAGGGTTTTATCAGAGACTTTGTGAGTTCCTGTTCACCACAATAAGGGTATTATTGGTGCCAGTCCCGTTATCATCAGATGCATTACATGTTGTTCCCCATGCTGCAGTGTGTGCCTGTCAGGGGTGACTGGAGGGACCTGAAACCCTCTGTAGGAGGCAGAGAAATGACAGAAGTATAGAGCTGGGATAGGCTTGTAAACAAACTTCCACTGAATTTTTCACCACTTATTTTTTTGGCTTCTCTGGAATCAAAACTAGGCGTGTGAATGTTCAGAGGCCTGAGGGATGTCTCCAGATAGAGCACAGGAATTTAGAGCATCCCAGGGATAAGAATGGCATGTTACTAACAGGTGCCTTTTGGCAAATAGGTTGGACTCTGAGTCGTGTTCTACTCAGTTCTATGTCCTGACTTTTTTTCAGAGGGTAAGCACTAGTCTCCATTTAGAATGCTGTCTTGAGCAATACTTTGTTCTCCAACTCCTATTTTCTCACAGAAAGTTTCTGCTTCAATAAATCCTCTGATCGAAAGAACAGCAACTTCTCTTTTTTTCTTTTTTTTTTTTTTTTTGTGGAAGGTTTCTGACCTGCTGTATTTTAGAGGGTGTGCTACTGTGAACACTTGGATACCACAGAAGTAAAGCTCCTGCTATTGCTTCTCAATGGAAATCCTAAATCCTTTAGCACTTGAGAGCTGAATCAAAGCTCATTTGAAGTAAGAGTCTGAGACTTGTAGGATGTGATGTTTCCAAGGCACCTCACTTTACATAGGGAAGCCACAGGTAAGCTGCGATGGCTGGAATTAAAGGCCTTCTCCAAAGCCCAGTGACTTCAATAGGTCCTCAATTAGCCCTTATGGTGTACTTTTCTCTTGGTGGGGAGTTGGCAAGAAGGTCATAAATAAACTTGTCTCAGCCTTAGGGAGCTGCTTTGGATTTGGTTCACATGTGGATGAGTGCTTTCTCTCCTCAGTGTGCTTTCCCATAACATACATAGGATGATGAAAATCTGGGTGTCGTGTTTATGACAGGGTGGTGATGAACATCTCTTGTGGACAGACTGGAAAGTCAAGCCCTGTCCGTGATCTGCTCAGTGAGCTGCAGATCCTTTTATTCATTATCTGCAGGCCCCTGCAAGGGGGAGAGTTGGTGTACAAGTTACAATGAAACTGAAGCTGGAGAAACAAGTTGGCCAAGAAAACTGGATTGGGGATGGTCATCAAGGTTGGAAGAGCAGGAGGGCCACCATGCAGTGGTGTTTGTTATTAAGGGATTGAGCACATTTCATTGGGTTGATGCAGAAAGGTGATGAGCACCAGAAACCTCCTGTGGGGCTGGAGCTGCTCAACACCTCTGGGATTTGATTGCAGTACATGCTTAGTTTACCTGCATGATCAGCACCAGTCTGACTCTGCTGCTTTGATATTTACCTGTGAAGTGCTGTAATGCAGCATAAGCTTTGACTTTCACTGAATTTCCTGTGCTCTCAGAGGAGGGAAAAAATTGTGAAGTTACAATTTGCATGCATACAGAATTGCTATCTGGAAAAAAACTCACCTGCTGAAATAAGTCTCACCAGTATATTTGGGTTTTTTAGGCTTTTGGTTTAGGCTTCTGTAGTATTCAGTAATAACAGAAAGATGTGCTTTGGGGCTGGAGTAAGTATTTACTTTTGCTATTGGGGAGGAAAACAAAAAAAAAATAAAATCCTCATGCACTGGTTGCTGGTTTAGGTGAGGAAATAGTCAAATAGTCAACACGGCACTAATTTGCCACTGGAGAAGAAATGTCAGGAAGGATTGTGAAAATGCACTGATGGTAGCAATTATATTGATAACCTACCATTCCCAGAAGTGCAGAAATCAATCTTGCACTGACAGGATTCTGACAAATTTCTATGAAAATCAAAAAGGAATCAATGTTAATTGTGGGATAGAAATAGTGCTGAGGACTTTCTTGTTTTGCTTGGTTTTCCCTTTTCTTTATTCTTTTTCATCTTCCTCCAAACAGCATGGTTGAAAACACTGCAAATGAGAGAAGTAAGAGAAACATTAAAAGACAAGTGTCATCAGATACAGAGTGGCCGCCTGACTAACCTGGCTCTCTTTATACTTACCTGCATGTAGTATTCTAATAGCTTTGAGATTTAGGAGGAGTGCTCTTAGGGAGTCCCTTGTTTTATGCTGGGGAGTGTGGGGGTTATATTACTGATATTGAGTCTCACACCTTTTTTTTCCTCTGACAGCTCTACATCAGAGGATTAGGAACAATTTACCTTTTGTCCGGCCATTAGTTAACTAGATGAGTTCATTGCTCTGCTAAAGGGACACACTCCTACAGCATCACCTCCCTGGCTGATCCTTAGCTCACAGCTGTGTGCCAGGTAATAATTTTATTTGGTAGTAAGTGAAAAGTTTTTGACACTCCACAACTTATCTGGCCTCCCTTCTTTTCAGCAATGTTAAAAGAACTTCTCAGATGCTAGTTTCCAGCCCTTCAGTGTGTCACCAGCCATACACTTTGCACTGCATTTCATTTTGCATTTCACACTGTAGTGGATTTAATTTTAGTTGTAACACATACAGAAAGGGAGATTTTGGACCTCAAGAGAGCTTTCCAGTTTGAAATATAAGTGAATTTGTGATTGGGAAGCTGAAATAAAAACAAAGTGTTCTGAACACACTGAATGTGTGTTCTTTTTCTTCATATTTTCAGTTTGTTCCTTTGAGATTTTTCTTTTTTAACTCAATTTGGAGTGGCAAGAACTGCAGAATTGTTCTGACACCTGTGAGAGGAAGTGGGTTGTGCAAGCTTACAATGATGGAAATAAGGGAGTGAAGTTGACTGTCCCATCTGCATGTCTTACTCGCTGTGCTGAGAACAAAGCATATCTGGCAAAAAAAGGTAAAGTTAACGTGAAGCCATCTGAATTCCGCCAGATTAGAAATGACTGCAAAAGATATGAAGGAGATGGTTAAAATTCCATGAGCCGAATCCACATTGCGTACCATTAATTGAGAACCTGCCACTTCCTGCAGTATGAGCAAGAAAACCAGAGGCTTTGGGATATATTAGATCTGGAGTATTAAGTTTAACTAGAAATTGCTAAATTAAATGTTTAATAAAATCTCAGTTAGAAAAGAAAGAACACTTTGTTCCTCAAAGCTGTATCTCCCAGGAAATGTACGTGCACCCCGCTGTCTGGGCAGAGCACTGATCGTGTATTACAAATTTGTGTGATGGAGATATGTGACTGTGAACTGTTGGAGAGCCAACCCTGCAGAAGTCCAGGAAGGACCAATTTATTCTTGCTGTGAGTAATAACCAGGCCAGAGTCATGTACTGTGCAAAATGCTGTGTTTCTGCAAAGAGCAGTGAGCGCTAGAGGGTGAGAGGAAAGTTTGCTTTTTCATAATGAGGAAATAATGTAAATGTAGGTAATCATAAAGGCCTGCAAAGGTGTTTGAGGAACATGGAGCGAGTGACACTACCTGCTCCCTTGCTTGCTGTGCCCTTGTGAGATGGTATTTAAAAGGGCAGTGAAAGGCCCAGACTGAGCTTTTGCAAGTCTCTGTCAGAGCCTGCAAGCCCAAGGACCAAGAGGTGTTCTCTGGCTGGGGCTAGAGTAGGAGGATGTGGGTGGGAGGAAAGTGTTCTGTCACCCCAGGAGCATCTGGGGTTCAGAAGGTGCCTGTAACAGGTACGGTAGCTTGATGTATAGTTGTGAGAACACTTTTTGCAGGAGCAGAGATAGTTAAAATAACCTTGATATCCAGTATCTACTCCTTCTCCAATTTTTCTTCTTTCATCTGTCTAATGGTTGGAATTTTTAAATAATCTCAACATGGAGAAGTGATAGCATACTACTCTGAGTGTAGTGACAAGAGGTGTGGATTGCAAAGCCCTCTTTGTTCTACAGTAAATGGATTTAAAGGATCTGTAGTGTTGTAATTAGAATATTGCGACAGTCTTTGCAAATCTTAATTAGCACCACCAGATTAGCAATTTAGAGAACACTGTAGTGCCAGCACCTAACAAGTTTCTTGAGTCAAAGGAAGTTAATCCCGAATTACTCACAAGTGATTTTTGCATTGCGAACATAGAGCAGGGGAAGTGACTCCTAAAAAACCAAAATAATTCTCCCATTGGAAATGGGCTGAAATGAATTAAGTTTGCCATGCAGAAGTGTGTGTGTCAGAATTGCTCCTCAGGTTCACAGGCTGACCTGGCTCTGGAAAGATTTGAACAGAATTGGTCACCAAAAAGAATCCTTTAATGCAAAGAATCTTGGAAATGAAAAGGTCTTAGTTCTGGATCTCAGATTAGCATGAACAGCTTGTCTTGGAAATTTTCAGGAGTCCAAAATGCCCAACAGTCATGTAAATCAAGTTCATTTACAACACTTAGTTTATAGTTTGTTTAAATTCACCTATCTTCTGAAACAAAAGAGATGTTCTCCTTCATTAAAAGGAATTGTGTTTAAGCAGGGTCATAATAGTCCACACTTTCAACTTAAATATTTTAAAAAACCCGACACACAAAACTTGCTCTAAGTGAATCTCTTTCCACAAGTAACTGAGCTTTAAAAAAACGTTATTTTCTGGTGGAGAAATGTCTCTGTAAAATTCCCAAGAGTTTCCAAGGCAAATGATGTTCCATAGGAACTAATGCATTTTGGTTTGGCATCCCAGTGCATTTTTAATACTTTCAATGGAGCAAAATGTGTGTTGAACCAGTCATGCCTGGAATATTCCATGTCATGTGAATGCTCCTGCTGTGTAGAACCATAACTTTTGTG
The DNA here is from genome assembly GCA_035584735.1 of Pseudotriccus pelzelni. Taxonomy (NCBI): domain Eukaryota; kingdom Metazoa; phylum Chordata; class Aves; order Passeriformes; family Tyrannidae; genus Pseudotriccus; species Pseudotriccus pelzelni. The sequence goes on along the minus strand of JAWMRA010000162.1, from coordinate 7,537,951 downwards.
CTTTTCTTGTTGTAGGTATTTTTTTAACATGCTTTGGCACTCTTTCTTTCTTGAGTGCATACCAAAATAGAATTTTTTATAACTTGAAGTTCAGAAGCTAGGACTTGATTGTCTTTCTTCCAGGGTAGGCCAGTGTTGCTCTCCATAGCAGTGAGGGTTCTGGCAGCTGGTGGTGGCTGAGTATAGCACCGAAAACCCAAAAGCAGTGCAGTTAGTTTGTTAGAAAAGGCATCAGCAGCTGGGCTCTGAACTTAAGGACTAATGACTGGCCAAGCAGGTTGAAAGCTCTTTTTATAGAAGTGTTTGTATTTGGCAGAAAAATGACAAATATGCTTTCAGAGTCCCCAAGAAATGTGCATATTTCAGTACACAGAACATCCTCACACACTGAAATGGGTCTCTGGATTTCCTCCAAGCAGTGGGATTCTTTGCACTGTTTCATGCTTTGTTCCTTCGTGCAAGTCTCTAGTCTGGATATTTTTGCTCCTTTTTTTTTTTTTTTTTAACCAGGGCTGTTTAAAGTCTGGGGAAGTAACCCTTAAAATTGGTAGCAACAAATCCCACCATAGGCAGCCAACTGAGTATAGTATATGTGAAGAACATCTTTTATTCTATGTCTATGTAAAGACCTCGTACTGGATTTTTTTGAGAAAAAAGTTTATTCTACTACAACAAAAAACACTTGTTTTATACTTCTTTTTCATAAACATGGACAGTAAAGTTCAGTGATAGCCGTGCTCATAAAATTTTTCAATGAGTTTGTCCATTAAATATACTGCACCTGATTTTCAGAGTATAACGTTACATTATACTCTGTAGGTCTATTATATCCTCTCTTAAAAACAAGTTTGGCCTTCCTTGGCTTTCAAGGCAAAAATAAGTAATCAAAATAGTGTTAAATAGTGTTGACAAAACATAAGGGGTTTTCTTAAGTTTTATTTAACTTGGCTTGTCTACCTTGTTCTCGTGCAAAGAAGTTCAGAAATTCTTGACTAAAGATTAGAAGGCTGTAAAATACAGAGAAATAGCGCTCTGGTTTGAGGCAGAGGTTATAGTATCTTCTATATTTCTTTTGCTTTTGCTAACTCTTTCATTATTTGGTAAGAAATGATGTTTGGCTTTGGTTAAATTTCCATCAAGGAAAATTTTTTGGTTTGAGCTTTTTGCCAAAGCAGTGTTTTAGCAGCATTTGACAGCATGGACAACATTTGAACTCTGGTAAACAAAATCAAAACAAAGTGAATATTCTGGACCCACTGTCTAATTCAACCTCATGCAGATTCAAATCTCAGTTATGAACTTCACTCAAATTGAAATTTCTCCAGGTTTTGGTGATATACCTTGGTTCTCTCTTAAATAAAGAAGCCTCCTGTAGTTTTGCTAACCATCTCTACTTAACTTTTGGAGCACAGGTTTGAAAGCCACTTGATAACACTTGCCTGTCTGTCGGCACTGACCGCTTCTGTGCTTGTGCAGTACGGGTGGGGTACCAGCAGCCCTTGAGAAGCCACAGCATGTGGTCTCTCAAGCTTTAATTTTCCACATTTTGTTCATTTTTGTATAGCCTTATGACGAAAACTTCCTGGGCTAAAGGTTCTTAAATATCTCTTGTTTCCATTTCAAGAAATGGTCATTTACTTTGCTTTCTGAAATGGCCTTTGGAAAAGTCAACCATATGCCTCATTGCTTATAAGAATAATAAATACCTTTGGGCTTTGGCAAATCCTTAGCTAAATGACTTCAGGGTTAATTTTCTCTAATAGACTTAGTCACTTGGTGCATGCTAATTTCTGAAGGAAAAAGAACAGAGGAGATTTCTGAAGGAAAAAGCATATTGAAGAACAACTGTATAGCAGATTTTGTGAGTGTGAAACATTTCACTGTAAATCCAGAGAAGGGGCTCTGAGTCCTGTTTGACCTGCCCTCACCTGACCCTTCTTAAAAGCAGTTCCTGGCAGGTGAATTGAATGGAAGTGGGCACTTACCATATTGCTCTCTTTTGGTGCACAGGAGCCAAGTGCCCACCAAAGGCTGTTTCCAGCTCTTGTCAGGTTTTTAACCTGGGTGTTGAGGCAAATCAGACCAAGTTCACCACAGATTCCTCGCCTGTACCTGAGAGTGAGGTCTGACCTCCGGGTTGCCCTTCCCTGTCCCCCTGCTGCCTTAGGAGGTCACTGAACCTTGCTCTTACCCTTTGGCCATGGCAAATATACATGCCATTTCTGCTGTATCTTGGTTATTCCTGCTTTTCTTGACCTGATTAACCCAGTTAAGCCTCATACTTTTACTTGCACCTGCAACTTCTCTTTGAAAGGGAAGAACAAAAGCAAAATGCTTGCTGTTTTGGCTGGTTGCTGATTGTAAGGAGAGCAGTGGCAAATGTCTGTGTTTACTTTCATAAGCTGCATTTGATGGTGCTGTCAGAGGTTTTTTTAAGGCCAACTTGGACTTTCAAAGGTGCTTGTGGCACTGATGGTCAGCAATTGTAAAATAAAATGGAATGGCAGTGAGTGGAGCAGTGCTTCAAAGGGGTTTTTCTTGGGCACAGAGAGATGAGACTCCAGTTGAGGTGCTCAAGAAGTCCTTCTGCCCTGACCTCATAAGATAATTAATGATAAAGACTCAGGAGCTTTCCTTGGTGTTCAAAGTTTTGTTTCTCTGTCTAAAGGGATACTTACAGTGAACAGCAACCTAAAACAGGGCGAAGCATTGGCACTTAAAGGAAGGTTTCTGAATACAGGGACTGGAAATATTTCCTTGATGTTTTTCTTTTTGAAGAAGCATGCTGGAGGTGTGCTCCTGCAGAGGTCAGTGACAGTGGGTCAGTGCTTCTGAGTGCCATTAGATCAGACCCAGGACAAAATCGCCCTGTGCAACAGAGGTATGTGGGTACACGTAGATGCTTTGGGATATAATTGTCTCAGGGGAACTATTTTGATTGATGAGAGACTCACAGAGTCATCTCTGGCCCCTTATCAGTTTGCTTTGCTGTGTAAGGCCTCAAGATTATGATCTCCTCAAAGGTACCAGCTTCAAAACTTCTAAGTCAGCTGTGTATCTGGGTCCTCTCACTCCATCTGTGGGCTGAGTGGGAGACAAAAATCTAAAAACGCAAAAAAAAGAAAATGTGTCTGGGGCTCTGGGATCCTGGACCATTGGAGATTCCCAATATATTCCAACTAGAATAAATCAAAATATTAACACTCTCCAACTCTCAGGGAATTATAATTCTCTGCACAGCTCCAAGATATATTTAGAAAATTAATTTCAGGCTCTTTTGGTTTCAGCTTTTTCCTCTTTTTTCCTTTGGAAGCTCACAGAGCTGAATTAACTTCCAGCATCTTCGGTGTGAATTCAGCTTCTACCACTTCTGTAACCATCAGCTGAGCAGTGTGAAATGATCCCCTGGTCTCACAAGGGTCCTCTCCTGGCAATAGCCATTGTCTCACCTGATGCAGATTGGCTGTTTCAGCTGGAGTCTCATTAGAGATCTAGGCATAAATGAATGAGCCTGGAAGATGAATTGTTCTTTCCTCCCTGTTACAGGCTAAGGCTGGCTAGGAACTGAATGTCTTCAATAGGGCAGCAAGACCTGCTCTCTAGATAAATATATTATTTCAGCTCAGAGAATTGTCAAACCAGAACTTAGGACTAGTGCAGAATTCAAACAGACCCTTAGCACAGGTGCAGGTGTAAAATAAACCAAGGGGTAATAGTGTCAGCAGTGCAAAAAGCACGAGGAAGCTGCCAAGTCGTCATGTTATGGCCTGTGCTGAGCAAAATACTTCTTCCTTTTCCTCCCATCTCTGACCCAGGGCCAACAGTGCTATAGCTGATAAAGGTATTGCAAAGGGGAATTTGCTCAATCATGGAATAATATGGAAGAATTCTAAAATACAAAAGAAATTTGAACACTACATATAGCAGTCTGGAACTTGTTTTAATAATGGACAGTATCTTATTTCCACAGTGCTTCTGGCAGGGCCAATTGCATTAGAAATGGGAGGTATATTCTACTTCTGGTTTGCAGTAACATGTCACATGTAAGTGAAGAGCATTCTCTTGAGGGCTTTTTAGAGGAAAGACACTGACATGTCAACTTTAGGTGGAATCAAAAAATATGTGAGGTTTTTTGTCAGCATTGAACTGTGGTGGCCTGAATAGTTTGTGTTATTTAGGTACCTAGTTCTGAAACTATGCACAGGATGTTGCCTCTGACAAAGGGAAGAAGCTCTGAGCTACACTGTGTCAGTATTGGTGTGATATATGATGGACTGATTTTGGTCACTCTCTTGTCTATTAAGGTCTTGCTGACAAAGAGAGGTATAATGGATTTGTGGTTATTTCCTGTTTTTAAGGATTGATCATGTGCTACCTTATTTGTTTCTCAGCCATCCCTAATTGTGAACAGGCAGAAGCAAAGAACTGCAGTGTCTGGGGAGAGGGAGCAGATGACTTTGCTTTGGTAAACCTCCTACTCAGGGAGAACTTTTTCCTCTCTCTGTCTTTTTTTTCTTTTCTTTTCTTTTATTATGCTATTGTGGAGTCTGAGTTTTGAATTGTAAGTCCTTCACTGGTCTTAGAAATTATGGAGAAGGTTGGGGAGATAAGGAAAATGTTTAAATAGTGCTTTGAACTTCAAGTGGAAGTTTTGGGGGATGAAGAAAGGAAAAGTGAAGATAAAAATTAAAACAGCTATCCAGTCTGTATAGAAATACCTCAAATCTAAATAAAAGTATAGAATTGGAAATAACTTTCTCAAAGTGTTCTAAAAAATGCAGAGAAACCAGTAAAATTCAATGATTAAAGCTAAAACACAAAGATTTCTCAAAGTAAAGGCTGAGTCTTTTATAGTCAAGAAAAACACTCTATACTCAAAAGACATGCTCATAAAAGGAGGCAGAGCAAACCCAGGCATACTGTACAAAATAAACACTAAAGCCTCACTAACAGGAGTAATAATTGGAGCAGTGTGGTTCAAAGGAAGCAAAAAGCTAGGGAAGTCAAAGCTCAGCTTGAACTGCTAAAATAAAGGGGAAAAATCAATTTATAGGAAAGCACAAGGCAAAACAAGGACAATTACATTTGTTGAACTTGACAAAGAGTGTGTTAGTAACTGGCATGGTGCAATGTGATGGTGAGCTGGCACCCTGGCACTGACCAGTGCAGGGATGGTAGCTCAGGACTGGGTGCCCTGGTGCCAGGGCAAAGCAGAGTACCTTTACATGGGCTGCATCCAGCACAGATACAGTTCCAGAACTTAAAAATTACCTAAAGGATAAGCAGGGATATTTCTGTGAGAATGGCAGCTGGCGAGTTTCATCCCAGGGGAAACAGAATTTTGCTGTGATTGTGAGATGTGTGGAGAACCCTCCAACTGACCCAGGAAGCTGCTGGAGTTGGGTGTGACTCAATACTTACACCCTTGACCAAGGTGGGATCAGTTATCACTCATTCAGCATCTAGGCAAATAAATATATATTCACCTGACAGCTGGAAAACATGTTCTCCCTGACTCTCTTCAAAATTAATAGGGCCAAATGGCTCCAGATGTTGTCTGCACTGGAAAGAGCTTTGACGTTCCTTGATCCATTTAGTAAAGCAAGGCATCATGTTGGCAGTTAATATCAACAGTGAAGCTTCTCAGCCTCTTAGGCTACATCTTGTAGAGGATGTTACTTACGTCCTGGCTAATAGATGAGTTTTTCTCAGACATCATAATGCTGGGGGGCACCTACAGCAGAGGAGCAAAATTTTTCCTCATTACTGTGCATATGGCAAGGCACAGGCAGTGTGGCCTGTGAAGAGGTGTAAAGGGAGATTTTTTTCTTTCTTGTTTGAACAGGCTGTTATTTCCTGATTGCATTTAATTTTTATAAGGTTTTGAAACTCATTGTGGGCTGTATTTCCTTCTTCTTGACAAGAAGCCCAAGGCTATGTTATTCCTTGTGATAAGTACATTGCTCGCCAGGACTGGAACAGCGTGTTTCGATTGCCTGCTTTGCACAGTTATTTCACCCTCCCTCGCACAAACATCAGGGTGAACCGGGCCACCGGGGGGCTTCTGCTAATCCTAGGCACCTTCAGGGCCTGTGTGGGGGAAGAAGAGGAAAGTCTCCTGGGGATGGGAGGCACACGGTGCAGAGCTGGGTGGTTCAGCTTTCACCGCAGATCTTTTCAATGAGGAGGAGAGGGCAGCCGGGACACTGGCTTCAGAGGTGATAGCAGAGCTTTATTAGGGTCCAAAGTGCACTGTGCTGTGTCTAGTGCTTCAGAAAGTTATTGAGCAAATAAAACCATGTAATGAATCTGCCTGAAAAGACAAAGCAGGTGGGAGGACAGCTGGTCAAGGTTTTAGTGGTCTTTTTCTTTCTTATTTGATCTACCTTATTTTGAGTTGTATGTATGTCAGAAGTTAATAATTTTAGCTTTTTTTGCAAAGCTCAACAAAAGTAGTTCATAATCCTATCTATTTCACACTTTCAGTCAACTCAGGGCTGTGATAAATACATTCATTACTAAAACAGTCACTCTTTCCAGATGTCCAAAAAGTTTATTTGGAGCTAACTGTAGTTATGTAGCTTTGACAATGCTTAATATTGCATGACTACTAGAAATGTAGACTGAAGTGGGAAAGAGAGATGAGAGAAGAAACATGCCAAGCCGTAATACCAAGCAGAACAATATGTGAAGAAATTAATAGTTCCCACTTGTGCAGCTCCCACATAGGGAGGGAATGTCTGTGATTTTCTCAGCTATTGTGAAAAGCGTAAAAAATAATAGTTGCTATAGTAAAAGAACATATTTAAAAGAAGTCATGGGGAAATTTGCAGTGATGGAAAAAAATCAGGCTTCAGGTTGCTCATTTCAGCTCCGTAGGTGATCTGCAGCTGGAATACCTTGGAAAAAAGGCTGCCATGCTACTTGTTCATCTTGCAGGTCCAAAGGTTGGTCACCAGTTGAGTCCAAGCTCATTTGATTCTTATGATTACATGAACCACTTCAGTAAGTTTAATATAGTGATAAGAGAACATTTACCACCAGAGAGAGTGAGTACCCTGAATTCCCAGTGAATGACAGGGATGTTGGTGTCAGGGACAGCCCAACAGTTAAAAATAAAGGGAGGTTTTGGACTTTGCAAAATTACATACGTTTTCTCCTGGACTTCCACTGTAAATTAGTAGAATATGGAATCTGTACAGTTAGGAACTTCTAAGAAAGCATTCAGCCCAAAAGTATTCTTGTAAAAGTTAATAGTAGAAATTGCAGAAATCACTGTAGGGGCTTCAGTACAATGGGTGGTCACAGACAGCAGATGAGCTGCAATCTGAGAATGGCAAATAATCCTGCAATCTTTCCAAGCAAGTACCTGAATATAAGACAGATGGTAATATGCTTTTCCATAATGCCTGGCTTAGATCCTTTACATTACAGAAAGCTGAAAGAAGTCTGGGCATTTAGCACTCCAGGTTGCCCTTGCAAATCTCTGCTGATGTTCAAATACAGCAGGAGGGAAAGCAGTCAGAATAAGTCACCTCATCTATAGCTTGTTAATCACACAGTGAAAATATCTGGTGTTAGAAGTATGGGTGAAACCCGGGTGCAGAGGAAGAACTGCCCTAGAGAAATGCTGCAGGAACAAATATTAAACTTCCATAGCTTATTGTCTGTTGCATTTCTGTTTGAAACACATGCAAGTTCAAATAGGTTTAAACTTGTCTAGTCACACCTTTCTTTACTTTAAATCCACAAGTTCTGGAAGATGCTCACTGGGTCATGTAAATCATGAGGGGAAAAAAAAAAATGCCTAGGTGAAGATTTCCTGAAGTTTACTCAGAGAATGAAGAAAAAAGGGACATGACAGTTGTAGAAAGCATTTTATCCTGCCATGCTGTTTTTGGCTTTTGAAGGTTTCAGAGCATATAGGAACCATCTGCAAGGACTGTAATAAACAATATGCCATTTTTGCAGTATAAGATGTTTCTTGTTGGATTAGAAGTTAACATCCTGCTTTAGTCACCTTTGTGATATGAAAGGTATTAATAACACATCTCCTTTATCAGAAGAAATGCACAAAATATTCATGCTGCACTTGGAGTTTAAAAATACAAAAATTGGAAAGGACTTGTAATGGAAATTAATTTTTTTTTCCCTTTTCTCCAGGAAGGGCTGTTTGAAGGCACAACAGTCTTGCCCCAGCATTCTTAGCAGAGATAGGGGTGGTTAAAGAAATATAGTCCTTGCGTCCTTAACTACTACTGAAGTAACACTGTTAGTGTGCATGAATTACGACAGGGTCTTATAAAAGTTCTATTAAAAAAGAAGAATAAAAAAGGTGCTTAACTTTATTTACATAAGACCTTACTGTGCTTATGTCAAACAGCAGTGTGGGGAAAGTGATGCTCTGAACTGAAGAAGGGAGAGAAGGAATCCTATTGCATTTAAGGACAGCTGTCTGCCTACCCTTGCAGGCATCTCTTGCCATGTGCTTCCAAAGACCCTGGCTAGGAGCAGAGCTGCTCCCACAGCACTGCTGTCTGCTCCTCAAGTAACCACAGAACTGGTGCCAGGGATAAAAGGTACCATTAATTTTTTCTTAAATAGGGCTATGTCTTTTTGTGCCTTTTGCAAGGAAGTGAAGTATAAAGACTCTTACTGCCTTTGTGAAGTACAGAAAGGCAATGCTGATCTCAGGCTCTTGCCCAGGGTTGTTTATGCACAGCGACAGGCTTCAGTAATCCCAGCGCTGGGCTAATTTCTGCCAAAGTTGAGGCAATTTGATCATGCACAAAATGAAGCCAAATTGGGTCCGCTGTGATTTTCTGCATCCAGTTTTGGATGTAACTCTCAGGAAGTTTTGTTGTGGGGCTTTTTATGTCAACCATGTAGCAGTATCAAATTTCTGGAAAAGAGCTATTAACATAAAACCAACCACTTTCATGTAACTGCAGAAGATGCAAAGGTTACTAGTGCATCCCTCAAAGTAATAAATGGAAAAATTAATGAGTCCAACCACAGAAGAAAGCTACAGGAAAGGGCTTCTCCCTGGGAGTGTGTCTGTGAGGCACTTTGGAACTTTGGAGGACTTTGGCTGGCAGCCATTTCCTCTCTTCTGCCGTTTAGTTAAACACTGACTGTTTGGTCTGTGTCTGTAAAGTATCAATGCATGGGAAAGGGGTCATGTTGAGACCTGGTCCCAACCCACGGAGTGGAGGTGTTGCTGGAAAGAGTTCCTAGAGGATGTCGTCTTGCCTGGCTCTGGCCTTTCTGCTCGCAACACTGTGGTATCACACTTACGTTATTTGACATCATTTGGAGATTAAAGATGAATTGTGCTAAGACTTGCAAAAATATGTAGTGAGAAAAAGCCTCCTGAAAATCTTGGTTCTAAATAAGAAAAAACTGGTCAAGAGTAAGAAAGCACATGGGGAAACAAAGCCTTGCCAAAGGTCTCACAGCAGGGTCGGTGGCAGAGCTGGCAATATGAGCTGGTCAGAAAAGTCAGTCTCTTTCCCTCTGGAAGTTCTTCTTGAAGGCAAATGAAATTACAAGAGCTTTCAAGGTGCTTGCTAGAAGCTAAACAGCCTGACCCTTGGCTTTCTCAGCTCTCTGTGGTCTCTCGGCTGTTGGAGAGGTATTTAAACCTTGATTAGAAAAAAAACATCCCAGTCTGTTGCTTAAAATTGTAGCAAAAAGCATATGGCAGGAACACTCAGAGCATTGCTATTTATCAGGCGAATCTCCTCACAAATATTAAGAGCACACACTGAATACTCACTGTATTGACTGTTGTGTTTAGTAAGTCATATATATTAGCTGGCTAAATGCATATTTTTTATAGACGAGGAAGTTTGCCAACTTGATGGGAGCTGATTGGCTCTAAGATGAGTGAGATTCCATTGGTGGGGTTTCTGTTGAAGATATGCAAATTAGCACTAGCCAGAAATGTAAGAAGTGAGGTAGCAACATAGAGTGACGCCAGAGCCAAGGATTTTTCTGATTCACATTCATTAATTGAAGAGCTAGAAGAAGAAAAGCAGAGTGGCACAGAAAGAAATGCAGTAAAATCCAGGACATGTGCCTTCTTTGCTCCTTTTGTGTTTCCTTTTCTACCTGGAGCAGACCTTAGTGGTGACCTTATTGTTCTCTGCAACTACCTGAGGCTGAGCTTGGTCCCTTCTTCCAGGTAAAAAGTGACAGGACAAGAGGAAATGGCCTCAAGTTGTGCCAGGAAAGATTTAGATTGGATATTAGGGAAAATTTCTCGTCTACTTAAGCAGATCTCATCTACTCAAGCTACATCAGCCTGGGACTTTTGACCTGGGATTCTTCCCACAGCTGTGCCTGCCTAAGGACCTTCATACCTATGCTTAACTCCTGAGAATGGGAGAACTCCACTGCTGTGCAGACTCCTCTCCTGTTCTAAGCAACCCACTACTTCTAGCATTTCTGCCACCCTACCCCAGCTGAATTTATCCCTGCTGAAATCATCAGACCTGCCGGAAGGCTTTTGTGAGTGTTCTTGCCTTAGCTCTCCCCTTTGGGCAGCCTTGCCACAGCCACACACCCACTGCTGCTTTGCAACCACAGAGCTTGTCCAGCCGCCCACCTCACTTGTAGCCACCCAGGAGCCAGCAATTTTTGCCACTGTGTTGCTGCCAATTCCTGCCTTGCAGCCCATAGAAGCACCTGCTGCAGCCCTGCCTGCTGCTGTGCTTCAGTGTGTTTAGGAATCAGCTGAAATCCCCACTGCACACATAACGTGCTCCTGGATGGAGTCTGTGGCTTATTCTCAGATTTCCAAAGCTGCTGCCGTAGATGCTTTCCCTACAGTGCAGGACTCTGTCCTTTGGAGTTTTCAGGAGGCACCATTCTCTGCATGTTACCAAAGGCATGAAGTGACTTCGCCGGGCTGTCATAGGCTTGCCTATGTTAAACGTTGATTTAACTTCATATTTTTCTCAGGCATATAGAAACATTAAAAAGTACAGTACTTCTATCAAAGGCACATTGCAGCTTTTTAGCTTCTTCTTTCATCTTTCTTTTTGTCTTTTGAGAAGGTGATTCAAAATCAATAGTTCTGTTTAAGTATAATCTTTTAAATGTGTCTAGATTTGTTGATACAGTCTTTGATAAAAGATATTTCTGCTGAAGAAGTTAGTGAAAATATTCTTCAGGGTGATGTTTCAGGCACATTTTTTCAAGCCTTATATCACACCTTATACTGGACTAAACTAATTTTGAATTGAAACCATATTCTGAGTGGACTAAAAGTGGAGGTTTTGAATTTTTTTTTTTTTTGCTCACCTTTGCTCTTGAACACATTTTTCAAGTTATTCACCACTTGAGTAACCTCATAAGACTGCATTGATCACATTTCAAGAAGTTTCTGTTGGGGAGTGGAAGAATTTGTCTGCTATCTAGTTTTTAGAAGATCAAACTGTAACTTAGCCCTTTTGCTGACAAAGAAGTCCCTGGGAATTTTAATTTTCCTTTTGGTGCTCATCCTTGTTTCTCCGAGTGTTTCACAGACAGCTGTTCCCAGCCATCTGTTGCACAGTCTGGGATGCTGCTTGAGCACATACGGATTAAGATATAGTAACTGAGATTCAGGGGTTTGAGTGCCAGTCTGGTGCTGAGCTCACGAGAGCTGCCTCCAGCTCAGCCGTAAGGGGATGGCTGGCAGTTCAGAGCTGGGGGTGAAGGATCAATGGATACAGCTTTGGATGCAGCAGGCCTGTGTCTGGTTTCCATAAGCTATCAAAGATAACGCGCCTTATCTGGAGTAACTCAATGGCCTTTCCAGACTCGAGGCAAACCCTTGACTTCACCGAGATTAGTTTCTACCCCGTGTACGTATATGTGCTCTGTCACAAACAAACCGCCTTGGGGTGGCGTGACCCAGTGTTGCTGGGTCTGGATTTCCAGGGAGAGATTTGCATTCAGTTTGGAGGAATGAATAAACTGCCCCAGATTTAGAGCACTGGCAAGCAGAGGCTGGTTGCTTGTCTGAAGAAACGTCAGGCAGAGCTGCTGCTTACCATGCCTATCTCAGCCCCAGGCGCTGGAAAAACCTTTGTGTAGTCTAAAACTGCTGCCCTAGATAGGGAGTGTAGCATGGGTATTTTCAGTACTTGGTCTCAGTCTCCTGTAAGGATGATTTGCATTTCCCTGAGTTGATTAAGTTTTGACAAGGAATGCCAAGATCTCTGAAGAAGGACTGTTTTCTAAAACACCACCAATGCTTAGGGCTGACCACAGACGGTGATCACAAGCTGGGACAGGTTTATCTGACTGATTCTGATTTAACTGGTTGATTCTATTTTCCCCTTAGAACTTTTGTTGTTGTTGTTGTTGTTGTCCTGGTCCCTCAGTAGCTTACCCTGACAAGCAAAGAGGTGGCTGCCCCTGCAGATAGACAGGACTTCCTTGGGTTTTAGAAAAGTTCAGGGAAGTGTTAAAGCTATGAAGAATTATCCTGAAAATCAACAAGTCAGGCAGAATAATTGGCATAAATGCAGTCAGTGTTTACAGCCACATCTATATGCAGAAGTTATTTTGGGTCACTGTGGTATAAATAACAATGGCATATCCAACATTTTAATATTCTCTCTGTGTTCTCCAACTCATTTTCCATCGTGATGCCTACATGTCAGATCAGGGCAAGTAAAACTGTAAGGGAAAAACAGACAAGAGCATTTTAAGACTGAGAAACACAATGTGAATACCTAGGATGCAGGCTACAATGCAGCTCATCTTTGAGCCCAGGATAAATTAGCTGGTGCTGACCTTCCCACCTTGGTGTCTCGAGTCCTCCTCAACTTTGCACCAGATCTGCTGGGCGAGGCTGGGCATCGTTAAACCATGCTGCAGGTAGGAGCACACCTGAACAGGAACACAAACAACAGCAGGAATGGATGGGGCTGCAGAGCAAAGCACTCAAAAGAAGAAAGGTGTCTGTCCTTTCAGCTTCTTGCTTCTGCACACCCCAATTTAAATAACAGCAATTCAGCCCTGGGAACGTGAACATGTCAATGTGGCCAGGCCAATTACTGCACCTTTTGAGCTGGAATGGAAAGGTGTGGTGTTTAAGCCCATACTCCAGAAATGCTTGGGGACTTTAATACTCAGCCTGTAGTAAGATGCTGAGTTACTGGATGGGCTGTGTTTTACTGCAGTTATTGAAGAGGCTATGAAAACAGAAAGCCCTGTTAAACCTGGATATGATATCTTTAAATTACCCTTGCAAATTTGTCGATCGGGGTGTAGCTGGAGGCCAGTCTAACCCTCTGCAGGCATTAGAGCAACCCTGGGCTGCCTTACATCCTGCCTGGTGCTTTCAACTCTGCTCTGCTGCTTGGGTGCTAGTCGAGCCTTCCTCCCTATCCTGAGAAAGGGGTTGCTTGCACTTCTTTTTTCTGTATTATTGAAGTGACTTGGCTCAGAACCTGAAGAGCAGGACGCCATATGAAATATCGATAGGGTTTTGGAGATAATGCCTAATAATTAGAATGTTTGGGTATTCTTAAGCCACACCTTACGGTTCTGTAGAATCTGCTTTTTTTCAAGTTTATTTTGGTTTTGTGTTGGTTTCTGGGGTGTGTGTTTGTGTTTGAGTGATATTGTTGCTGTTGTTTTTGTTTGTTTTGGATTTCTTACTTTTGGTGGTGGTGTGCAATTTAAAAACAAACTTTTTTGATTTGTTTCCCAGATAGTGCAAACATTCTTTTCCGCAGTTCTCCAATTCCCTACTGTTCTTCCCTTCCCACCAACAATTTTTTACTTCCTGCTGTAATTCTTGCTAAAACCCTGTAACTCAGTTATGTTTCATGCTGCTTTCCTTCCCCCTGTCTCCCAAGGAGTTTAGATGTAAGTACCTAAACTGTAGATGATAAGAGCTTGCTGTGACAGATGCTTGAAGAACCCTCTTTCCAACTGTTTCCAGCTTTTGCAGTTCAGCACCACTGGCGTCCTGTGCTGTTCCCTTGTTGTGCAGTTCCCTGTCATTTCACTTTAACTGGAAATAAAAAAATAAAAAAAAATCCCTAAAGCAGTTAACCAACTTGCTTGAGGGGTGGAGTGAGGCCATCTCAAATGACATGTGGCGGAGATCAAGAGGCAAAGCACAGGCTAAGAGACGGCAGGTTGGAAGAAAAAGCCCAGGATTAGAGATCATGTTTTCAGAAGAGTTTGGGGGAATAGACATTATGAAAATAATCTAAATTGCTCCATGTGCTCACAGCTTGAATGCTGTGTTGCCCTGGCATATTAATCCCAAACTGCTTCCTATTGCTAACATAAAGGAAACACATTGAATTTAAATGATGGTCAGCCAGAATCATCCGTGTATGACTGCCCAGTAGGATTCAGTCCATGACAGTATAACACAGAGTACAGCCACATTAGTTCTTCATAGCAGACTAAATCCTACTGTAAAATGTCCCACCCTCAGGTGTACCTGCTGACCCATGCTGTGAACTGAACATTTCCCTCTCTGTACTGAGGGAGGATGTCACCACTGGCTCTTTAGTCAGCAGCCTGATTTTTCTAGGGCTTAATTGCCTTGGCTGGCTGGGCAGGCTGTCCAGCTGACAGCCTGGGCAGAGGGAATGCTTTACCGCGGCTTTTATTTATTTAGCTGTTGGATACATCGTGCTCTTCTTTTATTACCTGTCACATCTTGCCCTTTCCTGCTTTATGAGGAGCCTGTTCCACAGCAGGACCCTGGGATCTCTGGCAGGAAGATGGAGGTTTTGCTCCATACAGCAGTCAGGAGAACAGTAGGAGCACGGCACATGTTTGGCATTCCTTTTCTTTACCCCAATGTCTGCATATACTGTATCTTGAAAATCCCTAGGCGAGAGCACAAGAGCCCGGTTAACATCTCAGAGTTTGAAAGGTAGTAAGAGAAAACACAAGTACTGATAGCTTAAGTGAATTCTGTGAATTCTGCCTATAAACTTCTTGAGAAGGAATTGCACTGGGGACACAGAAATAGCAGTTGCTGGGGAGTGCTGATGTCTATGCTTGTGCTCTTTGATTTGTGGGTATTTTGACAGCAGTTGCAAATCACTTCATAAACTAAAATAGGCAAACAAAGAGTATTACAGTATTGCAATTGATAATTGAAAAAAAGTCACCGGGAAATATCTTTATGTATCTGATAAGTATGGCAAAATGTGGTCCCCACTGCAGATCCAGCACCAGCAGAAGCCCTGTCATTGACTGATTGCTAGTCTTGCTAGAAAGAAAATCACGGACAAATTAACTGCTGACGTGCACTCTGCAGTCACTGACCTGGCAGAGTCTGAATTAATAATATTACCAAGTTTAAAAGGTCTTTGACTAATTTTACATGTGTGTAAGTGGCTCTGAATGGAACAAACTGGTGGAGAAGTTGGCAACCAGCAACAGACTCTGTGGGTTGGATTCATCTCTACCTGCCTGCAAATGCCAAAAGGGCAGGCAGAGAGCTATGGAGTCTCTGATGGCATAGGAAAGAAAGCACTTCCAGAGCTCAAATTTTACTTCAAACTTGTCTATTTTGGGTGCTGGTAAAGTTCTTACTTTTATTTCTTACTGAAGAAATGTCAGTAACCCATTCAGATGTACAAACCTATATTTGTCTATATTTATAGTTCATTGCACCCTGTGTGCCCACAGCTCCCTGAAAACAACATCAACTACCAGCTCCTGGGTATTTGAGCCTTTGTCTGATATTTCATTGAGGAAAAAGAATCACCTGCAAGAATTTAACTCTGAGAAAAATGCTGAATAGCTTCATGTGTCAAGAAACATCTTTGCTATCATGCTTGGTTAACTAAAAGTAGAGTATTTTGTAAATCTGTAAAAAACAAAACAAAACAAAAAAACCCCTGCATACAGACCCATCCTTTTTTCTCTTCTTCCCTTCTAGTCCCACAGTTGTGGGGTAAATGATAATGGAACAAGGATATCTTTGACACTCTCCTATCTCATCTTCTTGGAATCTGACTTTTTTTTAAGAACCACCAGAACACTGGTATTTTCCTGATACAGCTAGTTTAACTGTAACATGGCCCATTTTTCCTTTTGGAATTTTCCTCTCCATTAGAAAACTGCAATGATTAATGTTCAGAATATCCCATATTTGGATTTCTGAGAAATGTAAGATTTCTAACTACATGACCATCCAGAATTATACCTACAAGTTTTTCACCTTTGGGGAAAGGGAGAAAGCTATGATTTTCCAGCATGACAGCACTTTCTTCAACTTCTGGTGGGTCATGAATTTTGAGAAAGTACAAGGCACAGCAGTAAGTTTGAGAGATGATTTAAATTTTCTGTACATCTGAGCACAGTATAGCATGGCTTATTTTAATTAAAGTCTGGTTTGCAGTTGCAAGGATAGAAGAAATGGTCCCCATAAAATTTTTTAAGACTCTCTAAAAAGTGTCTTATACAGTTTTTTCCTTCCTGTAAAATAAGTTGCATATGTGGAATATACAGCAATCCCATATAAAAAAGGTTTTATTGGCACTTGTGGTAATGACTTTCATAACTTATTCATGAGTTCACTGCTCATGAGTAATTTGGTCATCCAAAATACAGGCCAATAAAACTTTTATACCATGCTGTCATGTCTCCTGCGCTTGGGGTGGGGAGATAAACAGAGGCATACCAGAAACATTTTGTAGATCCTTTAAGGGAAGACTTAAAATAGAAGCTAAGTTCAGCTGTGATTAAAAGAAAATTGATTAGATGAAGGGGAGCTGATAAAAACCACCAAGACCAAAGCAAATGTGTTCTGGTTTTGACCTGATAAAATTGATATCACTTTTTAAAATGTCTAAGTTTATGTGTACTTAAGGATCAGAAACTGGTGCTCATCACATTTGCTGCATAGTCTTGCAGGTCTCCCCTCGTTCTCCCTTTGGGTTTTGTATTTTGGGTGCTGCTTTGTTTTGGATTTTTGGTGGGTTGGTTGGTTTGGGATTCTGTTGTTTGGAGTAATTTTTTTTTTAGCCTAGGGAGTGGAGTGGGACAATTGTATCTAGAGTTGTATTACACTGGACTTTTTTATGGCACCTGAAGGTGTTCAGGAGGGAGCGCTTTCATTCAGCTGGAGCATAGATTTGATGTAAATGTAAAATCAGGCTGTCTGCACACAGAGAATGTGATCCCTTATAAATCTAGTTTGACACAATTCTCTATTTTTAGCTCTCTGGTGCAGTATCATATGACTAAGTGTCCCGAGGGCATCCGCTGCTCCCACAAAAGAGGAGGACTCCCACCTCCAGAAGGCAGGCTCATATTTGCTATGCTACTGAAGAAATATAATGAGCTCCTGACTAACCTGACACTTTATAACCAAGAGAACTTTTAAGTACCTGAGCTCGGAAGTAGTGCATCAATTGCCACTTATTCTGTTTCTCCACCACTTTAAACCAGCGGTATGAAATTTATCATTTTTAAGCCTGCTTCTCTAGGTTTTGTGTTGTTTGGGTTTTTTTGTAAAAAGCAAATCTGGTGTGTATTCTCTAAATCAGAGCAGGATGGGTGTCTCCCCTGCCTTCCACTCCTTCCCATTGCTTAGGCAGAGGTTATTCCTTTGATGGGGAAACCACAGCCTTGCACCAGACACATTCTTTTAATAAGGACCTAGTCCCTTTAGGAGCTTGGCAAAACACAGTACAGGGAGGGGGGTGTGGTACTGCTGACTACCATACCTAAGGATGGGAAAGGGTGTGAAGGGAAAGGTCCTGCTTTGGCAGAACTGGCATAAAGAGGGCTGGTTGCACATGTACTTTTGCAAAGTGGAAAGGTCTTCTTTTCTCGGTAAATAAAGGAAACTTTTCAGCCTGAATAAAATGTAGAGGAGCTTTATTTGATGAGCTGAACGTCACTATGTTTTCTTTTGTTATCGAGCAAAACCTGACCTGAAGCCATTCTCTTGGAGTGACTGGTGTTCGCCATCCTGGTGTGCTGGATGTAAAGCTGGGCTTTAGAGGGGTTAAAAAGGAGTGGGGTGAGAGTATGAATATGTACAGCTGTAAGGACTTAATGCAGTAAGGGAGACTGGTTCACAGATTTTCTGATAATGATAGCAAAAGAATAGCTGTAGGGTCATCTAGCCTGACATGACTGAAGTTTTGAAGACAAACCTTGTGGTGAATATGCCCTCCATTTAACAAAAATATTAAGGATGTTTGCCAACTCAAACACTTTAGCACTACTTGAGTAACTCAGACGGGTCACAGAAAATGTCTGACTCAATAAAGCAGGAGCCTAAGCCTTTGTAAGGCTCTCCCAGTCTTCAGACTGGCAGTTCCAGCTTGTAACACAGTGTTGTCCATCAAGTCCTGAGTGCACATCTGATAGCTGGAGAGATTTGTAAGTTTAAGGCTGTTTTCTAGGTAATCTAGTATTGAGAATGCTGTCTTGTATGTACAATATTGTTAAAGTGGGCTCATTTTATTTGAACAATTTTTCAGCAAAGGAGACCTTGTCACCCATGGTTCCTTGAATTATTATACAAATATAGACACACTATTCTTTTTTTCCTTACAGATCTGTCATTAACCTTTGTAATTTACAGTGGTTCTAGCAGAAGCTGTGTACATCATGTCCCAATTTTACTGCAATCTGAAGCAGATAAAATTGTGTGCCAGACAGTTTGTTTATGCACACACACCACTACATCCTATGAGTTAAAACACAGAGAGATATAAGTATTATGTTAACTATTTCTTAAGGTAGTGTTTTAAAGGGCTGTTTAATTTATGTTATTTACTTTTGATTCTCTCTGCTAAGGAAATGTATATATCCCTCATGCCTGTGTGTAGTTATAGCTGGTGCCACTGCACTTAACAAGGTAGGAGGTCCCATTAATTACATTTTTCAATACATCCGCATGAACGTGGCAACACTCACAGGCTTTTACACCCTGCTGGTAGCATGGGAGGTTGATTGTCAGTCCTCCAACTGTACAAGTGTCATTTGCAGGTTAAAATGACTGTAAATTACTTATGTCTTTCTGGAAGATGGGGGGAGTGAATAAAAATTCCTAGGTCGCATAACTTATGACAGCTCTCTGCTGTGTGCAAGAAGAGTTATTAATTTTCACTTTTTTTTGCTTTTCCTCCCCACCTCTTCTAAAGGTCAGTAATGAGGGTACTACTTACAGCAGCAAAATGGCTGTCCTGTTCACTTTGCTGTATATGTGGAGGGTTTTCTTTTGCTTTTCTGAATATTTTAAATTTTTATAAATGGTTGAGGGAAACGTCATTTGATGGTCTTGTGATTTGTGGCTCCCTAGGAATGAATGATGAGGGAGGTGTGTTTTCCTGCAATCTCCTGCTGGTGTCCCGGGCAGAGATCATACACAGGTTTGCCTCCAGGAAAACCTCATCCTTAATTTTCCACTGCTTTGTCATCCTTTCTGGCAAAAACCCCACTTCTTTTAAATAATATAAATATTAGATGCACAGGGAGATGATGCCTACTGTAATGCCTAGGTAACAGCCTAACACACAAATAAACCATCATTTGTTCATCTGCATCTAACTCTGGACTACTTTTAATTGTGTTACTAATCAGGGTTCTCTTATCAAAACTACAGTGTTTACAGACAGTATATCTTCAAAGTGTGCCTAGAAAAGCCCTACAGGCTAGGCAGCTGGAGCCTAAGAATTGTCAGGATCTACAAACCCCAAGAAAGTCCTTACTTCGCCTTCAGATCCTGCTCTGAGAAATCCCAAACCACAGTAACAAGACCAGATCCTGCATGAAATGATGGGCTTTTGTGCAGTGGCTGACATGAGCCACGGAGTCCTCCACGGAGCCATGAGAGCCCTCCTCCGTGAGAGGAAATCTGGGCTGCTGCTTCCCTGCCCTTGGGTGAACTGTCCTGCTAGCCAGCTCTGTAAAAATCTGCCCTGAAGCCTGTCCAGATTTGTCTGTTGAAGGTGTTACTTTGTGCGATGGCCGTGGATATTATGTATGTTGGGCACATAGAAGTGTGAACGTTACTGCATAGACTGGTCCATTTGTGAGTGCGTTCAGTGAGTAGTTCATCTGCTGGTGGGATATATAGGGTAGGACATTTCAGCATCCACAAACAGTGTTCAGTGAATTTTGGTATTACTAAATTATTTAAAAGAAATAGCTCAGTTCACTGCCTACTTCTTTCTGAAAATCAGGCCTAGGTCACTACCTAAGTCATTGCTGAAAAGGAGTACTTGCTTTTAAAACACAACTTTATGAAAAAAATTCACTGAGGCATATTAAGATACTGGAAAAAAAAACCCTAGATAATTTTAATTGTCACTCTCAGTAAGTTATTAAGCATACTTCAGTGTTGTAAGGGGACTATTTATTTCAGTGTTTGATATAAACCATATTTATTTATTATCAGTCACATCTGTGAAGAGAACTGTCTCCTTTCCTTACACACATGGCTATGTTTGGCTGCAGTCTGCACACTGTGAATCATGGATGTGTAATAAGAAAGTTTATTATCAACAACTCCTTATGGAATTGAAATTTCTCTTCCAGAAATACTGCAAGTTTGTGCATATTCTTCAGCTGCTACAAATGCTTCTTGGCTGGTGTTTAAATCATCAATAAAAGTGACTCCTGGAAAATGTGGGACTTCTGTAGAAACTTCAGCTGAAAATATTTTTTGTTTTCAGCTGCAAATCAAAACCTGACATATTCCAGTAGCAAATGAAAAAATATTTTAATTCTGAATTACCACTGTGTTTCCTCTGGGGAGATGATTTAGGTATCTTGTGTTTGTCTCTGCCATTCATGGCTTCTATCTTTAATAATGCATCATGATTTTTCTCTTGTGATGGGACTTAGTGGAGTGTGGTGCTAGATGCCTGAATGTAATTTAAAGGCAGGTAAAGAAGAGAAAGGGAGAAAAGAAACATTCATTTTCTGTGAAGTACTGATGTTTTCTTCACATTGAGATATTTTGCTATTTGTTATTTTGCTAAGAAAGTGAACTACAATAAAGCAAGTAATATCTTACCATTAAAAAAATGTTCAGATAAAAACTCAATTAAAAAAAAATGTTGACCTATCATAGTACTGAACTGTATAACTATAACACTGAGCTGTATAACTACTGTCAGTATGCAGAACATGTCTTTCAGCAATAATGCATATGTATGAGAAAATTATCCTGTGAGAGGCATACAGTGAAGAAATCTTGATTGCTTTCTGGTGTTATTTATATATTTAAATTACAGTTTTAAAATTAGTATATGCAGAAAACAAAGGGGTTATTTAGGACATACCAAAACGTTACAATAATAGTCTTATTACCAATAATTAATTTGCTGCAAATCTGATACAACTCGATAAAAGCCACTTAATTTACATCAATACGAAAAAGTTGAAAAAGAGACATTCAAAACCAATTTTTAACACTTTGGGTGTAGTGAAGAAATTGCCTCTTAAGCTTTACTGGATTGGCTAGAAATGCTGTTACAGTAGGCTGGAAAAAAGGTTCTTGATCCGCTGTCAATCGTGTTGAACAGGGAGAAGCCATTCTGTGCTGCCTACCTTTGCAATTAACAGAGAGAAAACCTATGAGTGTGATGGGGGCTAGAGAAGGATCCAAAATGTACCCTCTGTCTCCAGACTGAGAGTCCTTGTCGGAAAAAGCAAGTTGTGCAAAAGAGGATATAAATGGAGAAAACATCTGCTTTTGTCAGAGTCCCAACAGGAAATCCTTGATTGTGCCTATCTATTACAGAGCAGTAGCTGCAGTGCCACTTTTTCTTTTTTTTTGGCACTTTAACTCTTTCTTATGCTGTACTTTCTCCTCACGCTTAGATGGATTTAGTCATCTCAGGTGGGTTTCTTTTGAAATCTTTAATCATAATTAAGTGAATTGATTTATACATAGCACTTGTAATCATAGTCAAGTGGATGCAAGAAGGGCTTGGAAAGGGCATTCAAAGTGCCTGCTAACAGTAGGGTATAGACACTGGATGATGACTGTTACGCATTGCTGAATAAATCAGTCTGTGACACTATAAAATCAATTTTGCTTCATGTTGTTCATCAAACAATTAATATTAAAAAAATCTGTTTTCAAAACTATAAAATCAATCTTGGCTCATGTTGTTTCATAAGGCGATTAATACAGACGATGCAATTTCAAACGCCTGCTGTCACAGGAGCCGCCGCATCATTAGCCTTAAAAATGCCAACAAGCCTCTGATGGTTCAAACTGAGTTGCCAGGTTAGGTACCAGAGATGGTGTTTTAGCTATTGATGCCTTCACAGGTGAGTGAAAAGTCACTTCAGCACTTCTTCTCCACCTGCCCCCACTGAATTGGGGCTGGTCCCCTCCCATGTCCCTGTCTCACTGCCCTCCAGCCTCAGAGCTGAAGTTTTACCCAACAGATTCTGCCGTGGGCTCTGTAGCTCGAAGCCCTCCTGGGAGATTTAGCTCATAATTTCCTATTTCTATACAACCTAGGCACTGTTCAAACAATTTCTTGAGGCCGTGTTAGCAGAGGTAATATTTGAGGAAAGGCAGTATCCTTGCTTCAGGGGGGTTAAATGGACACAAATCAGGAAAGGAATTCAGAAGAATTTGTGGGGGCAGAACAGAAACGCTCACATAAGGCTGAGACGGTGGTAAACAAAAAGAATGAAATATTTAATTTTCAGACAGATCTAATTCTGTCTTTCTCACCCATAGTCATGACCCATTAAAAGACACTTTCTGTAGGAGGGTAACATGAAGGCTATAAATCTAACAAATTGTAAAGGGAAAATTCATGGAGACAGAGGGCTGAGTGAAACTTTTTATAAGGAAACTTTTCCATGAAATATGCAAATTTGACAACAGTAAAATGTTTTGCTAATACTTTCTGACACCAGTAATCTAATTTTTCTATTTCTGAAAGATTCAACATTCTAGTTTTAGCACTTAAAATAACGTATTGACTTATGGTTACATATGACTTTATATTAGAAAATATTTTTGGCAGTATTTTAAAACATGTGAGATAAAAGAAAAATAAAACAGAAAAAAATTAATATGATATTTTAGTTTTTGCAAGGATAATTTTGGCAGAGATATAAAAAAAAAAAACATTTTTTCCACTGTGGTCTAGTTGGTTTCACATTTGATAGGTGCCTACAGACTCTGTCAGTTTGTATTTGTTATTCTAGGAACCAATATAATAGTAATAACCAATCATAAAAACGGAAAAATAAAGTCTCCCTGGAAAATATTGAAGGGAGAGCACTTCCACGCCTGACATTGTGTGGGGCATGTTGATACAACGTCATAAAAATCTCATCAAGCGTAGAAGTTGCCGGTAAGCAGGGTATGTGTGCTGATCGTGGTCATTAAGTGCTGCAGATGTCACCGCTGGTTGTGCTGATCAGCAGAGGAGCAGGGATTGCACAGGATGGCAGGAGCAGTTAGAAAGTGTTTTGGCTGCTAACTTTGCCCAGAGCAATTTGATTAATGTTGGTTTCCTAAGCGTTTCGCGTGGTGTCAGTAAGTCTGTGCTCGCTGCCTTGCAGCTGATCGGGGGTACCCAGGAGCCGCCGTCTTCCAACAGATTCTTCATTCCTTTATTTCTCCTGGAGAGCAAAAAAAAAAAGAAGTGATAAAGCAGATCTGCCACCGAAAGCGCGGAGCACGCTCCAAAGGCTTTTTAGGCATGATGACAGATGTGGCAATGTGTTCTCATAGCCCATGGAAAATCCTCAGACACTGCTACTGGCTTGCCGAGGCTGTTTTCACTCACTGCTAGTGAGGAAATGGGGAGGCCACCAGCTGGAAAGCTGGAAAAAAGAAGGGGAAAACGCTCCCCAAACTAGAGCATGCTTTGTCAGTCAGAGCTGACACAGTGGTCAGCACCGCTGTTGCCAAAGGACTGGACTTTAAAGCAGAATTTTAGTGAAACTCAAGTTGCTAAAGCTTTTAGGAACCAAAAATGCAGGTGGAGCGTGTGCTTTCAGGCTGTGTTCAGCAGAGCAGGGAGGAGAGCTGGGAGCAGGGTTGCTGGCACTGGTGGCTGAGGGGGTGGTGGGGAATCCCTGAGAGCTGGGAAGCCCTGTCCTACACAAAGCCCAGCAGCACTGCCTCACCAGGGAGCTCTGCACAGACAGCTTCGTGTTCTGGCAATGCAGGTCAGTGCACTGGCTGATCAAAACCACAGGCAACACAGATTTGCCGCTTTCTTGTATTTAGGGAAATGCACACACTTCTACTTACATTAGCTGATCTGCATCTGATTTGGGGATTCGTAGCATGATCTCCCATTGACTGCTGTTCTGGGCATATTTATAGTACAAATTTCCCGGTAAAAGATAAATTAATTATCATTTATATTACAATATTATCCTTGATCCCCTAAGGCTGCTAGTTCTGCACAAATTTATACTGTAAAAAATTCTTTGTTCTCAAAGAGGTTACTATTATTATATGTAATTCTGTAAGACAAAAAATGTCTAAAGAGGCATTATCAACTCTATTATTTTCACTTGTTTCAGATAGGAAACTTGAAATAGACTTTTTTTTTTTTTCCATGGGCCTAGAATAATCTTATACAGGAGACTGGGAATTCAGCCAAAAATGCCTCAGATTTTAGACTATATTCTTAAACGGTCAGTTATACTAACAATTCACATAAGTATTGATACTGAGTGTTTGTAAATATATATACATATATATATAAATAACAATAAAACAGTGCAATAACTGATTCTGGAGTAAAGTGATTACAGTGTCTTAATCTGCAAGTGTAGAATCCAAAACATGCTTTCTGTCATTTTACAATTACTGAAGTTCAAGTTAAAAGTCCAAGTTATCTTTCCTGGATGGAAATCTGTGCTCATGAATATGTGCTACCTGAAGCTAAAACCTGAGCCCTGCAGAAACAGATTACATTCCTTAATTTAGCAGTCTTTCAAACTCTAGTCTATATACTGTGCATATATATTAACCTGAAAGCATTTGCAATGATAACAGATAACATTTTGCTGTCATTTTCAGTAATTATCATTAAATGCATTAGAGATCCTGGCTTCAGGATAGCCTTCTGTCTTGATGAGGGACTGCAGGGGAGCATTTCACCCCATACAGCAATGAGATGGATCCCAGGGTGATATCCTCTGCTTCCAGGAGGCTTTGGGCTGTGGCATCCCTGGGGCATGATGGGAGGACTCCCTGGATGGCTCAGGTCATGGCTGGCTCAAGACAGGGATGGGAAGCTCTGGTTTTCTGAGGATTTCAGTTAAAGGTAAATAATACTTTTCCCAGCTACTTTCAGTAGGCACAGGAAATTTTAAAGCCCTGGGTTACAGTCTAATCAGAGCAACATCTGGAAAGAATGGGGACAGCCTGTGCCAGGGAAAACTTGGATCTCAGTCTGTTCTGTATACCACAAATCAGCTTATAGCTGAGCTGATTAAATGTTACCCATCCATTTTGATAGATCCTCAGTAATAGTTCTGGGGAAATCAGCATGAGCAATATATGCCAGGTATGACTCAGGTGCAGATGTGCGTGTTTCTGTGGACAGAGGCAAGCAAACTTCTGGCTTAACGTTTTCCTTAAAGGGATTTCAAATGTGGACTGTTTGTTTTGTTGGCAGGGCAAGGCTGTTAAAAACCTGCTCCAGGTTTCAGTTAACGAATTCCTGATTGAAGGGAATCTTGGCATGATGCAAAATGAGAGATGCAGTAAAGCACTCTGTTGTAGTTTCTAGCATCCTGGCAATACTGAATTTCAAATTATACAACTTATTCCATGCTTATGCAGTAGTCATCTTTTTACTTTAGGGTTTTCCCCAAGTAATGTACGAAGGAAATTAGTATTCCTATTGAGGTCTCTATTAAAAGAAGTTAAGATTTGCAGGGAAATAAATTATATTAATCAATTATCACATTCCTGTGTTCTGAAAGAAACCTCTCGGGTCTCTAACACCAGGTAGAAAATAGCTGAGGTCATATATCCTACCTGCTGAACAGAAACACTTGTTTCATCTGATTTTCCCAACTATAGTTCTAAATCTGGAGGGTTTTAACATAATCCATCTGACTAGTGATGAGTTTTTAACTTTGAAAAATTGTTAATGAGAAAAAGATGAACCACCAGGAATGCAACTGGCAGTGTTAAAAGTCACATTTACTGAAAACTGAGTATCTGAAGCCCTCAGAGCCTTCCTGAGTCTGACCTGCCAGTGCTGGGGAATCAGTGTAAAGAATGTGCTAAAATTCAAATGTAGCTCTCTAAGTGTGCTGGACTTGCAGACAGCCAACAGCTGCTGGACAGGACATCTCTTGAGCTACCTTCCAGACCTTTAGAAAGAGCTATCCTCGGTGTTAGAGACTCGGGGCTAATTTTAGGAGTTTGATGAACCATGGTTTTCCTTTCATTTGCTCACAGGGGTTGTAAATTGCTAATGATCTGCAGCAGAAATTAATTATTGCTAATTATTCCATTTCAGCCACAGCTCAAATCTTCTTTTAGCACTGTGTGAAGATGCAGGTTAAATGAAGTCCAAATCCCATTCCCTTTGGTGTTAAACAGCAGATCCTACTTGCTCTTCAAATCCAGATTGGCCCATGCAGGAATGCATGGGAGGGATGTTCCTGTTTTCAGAGGCAGAGAGGAGGTGGGTGCTTAAAGCCCAAAATTGGATTAAGGCCTTTCTTTTGTCACAGGTTCACTCTTTCTTCTCAGGCTTCAAGTAGGACAAGGTGAGACTGATACCTGTTCCAAATACCTATACTGAGGGAGATTCTCTTTATGAGAACAGTGCATCTGACTTCATGTCAGTGATGGTCACAATAACACTCCAAGTATACTATGCAAAGTGGTGTGATTTTTCTACGTCGTCTGTGTGGGAACAATTACGCTGTTATTAAAAATACAACTTGCAAAACTTAAAAGATGGGAACTAATTATATAAATTTGCTTTAGGACAAATGATGTTGAACTGGCAAGGCAAACTAAATGAAATGTCAACCAGTCCATGGTTACCTTGCCTAAATGGATTTGTGGCTTTAATCAGCACAGGGCCATGTATTACCACTGCCTCTCTCAAGTGGGTCTGGAGGTGGATGGGAAAACATGAAAACACCTACCAGCAAACTATAAAATTTTCAGGGGACAAAGAGCGACCAAAGTATGAGTTTTTCCCCACCCTGTCACAAAGTTATTGCCACTTGGTGTTGTAGCGAACCATCGTCAGTGAGGTTAGTATGTGCTTGCTGGCAGGGTGGTGCTCTCCCTTGTCTCACCTTGGAAACATGTCAGCTCTTAAGGCACATATGAGGTTTGCTGGCAGAAAAGCAAGTGACTCAATTTCTGCATTTCATTACACACATGATAGCCTGAATACTGAGCTACACAGTTGTATGCAATGACAGAGCCCTCTTGGCAGTGAATGTGGCACTTTCTGGGGCAGGCCAGGCCAGCACAATGTGCCCTCATAATACAAAGCAGCCCTGAGCTGCTCCTCTTGCACTTAACAGTCCAGAGCTTAAAGGACTCCTGGAACTTGCAAAGCAGATCTGAATCTCATCTCATCCCTGAACTCAGAGCTGTGATTTCAGCTAAAATAAGGCAATGATCTCTGAGAAAGGAAGAGTTCAGGTGGTTTTCTTAGTCTGTTAGAAGCAGGATGTGATTCAGTGAGTATCTCTGCAGGGGAAACCTGGGGCCACTGAAAGCCCTGATTTTAGGTGTTGTCATTGTGAGACAAAGTCCTCCTGGTGAATGTAGCCTCCTGTTGACTCTAAGCCATCAAATGAGAAGCTGCTTCTGCTTCTTTCACCTGTGCCTGGCCTATCCTCACACAACTCATGTGATGTCATCCGTTTGCTGGTGGGAATTGTGATAATCTTGTCTGCCATTGAATTTGAAGTTGCAGGTTAAAAATAATTTCTCCAGCAAATCTCATCCTTTTGACACAAACTACATAGCTAGAATATTCATTTACAGAAAATGGACAGCATTATTATCTGAACAGTGACAGTGAGTGCTATTAATTCCCCCATGCTGCTTAATGACACAAATCTGTTCTAAAGAGTGGTTATGTTTCTGTGGAGCCAACTCTTCTTCACCTCACCACGTATCTCTATTACAAAACACACAGAAAATGGAGCAGGCATTGGTCCTCAGCATCAGCTCTTGTAGTGTAGGAAGTACAGGTAACAACCTCTTTGTCAGAGGTGTTTTTGGGGAGACTAGTGGGCTTTCCATTGCCCCATTATCACAGGAGGTATGATCACTTAGGCTGGTTGCAATTAGACATATGCTGGACATTTCCTCTGCTCCTTCCAGTACCTGCCATTCCTCCATAAGAAACCTGAACTCCTCCGAGATGTGCTGAATAGAGACACTGTCTGTAACCATGTACCTTGAGAGCTCATCTGCAGACTTTATTACAACAATTACTAAGGATCATTTGACTGTAAATGCTGGCTCTCTCTTGCTATGAATCAATGTCATTAACCTTAACAGTATTGATGTGTTCTTCCTATGCATTTCAAGCAGTTTAATAAACAAGAGAAGAGTTAAGAGCTGTGTGCTGTGATGTATTCCTGCCTTACTGGATCTGGATAAACACAGTGACATTTCATTGTACTCTGAGATTTATGAAGGAACTACAATGTGGGAGAGAAGGGGAAAGAAAGGCTTGTGCTGGTAAAAAAGCAGAGCTTGACAGAGAAATAGGAGCAGCTTGCACACATGTGCTCAGCTGAAGAGCTGGCAGCTGACAATGACCTGATACCTGCTAGGTAGGAATCGCTTCCAATTCCTTCTGCCACGTCACAGGCACTCTCAGTGACTTTGAATCATTCTGAGAACAATAGATCTCAGTGTATTGAAGTGAAAGGTAGAAAAAAAGGAAGAATAAAAAAAGCACGTGCATGAAAGTAGCTCTTTCTGATGTGTCTTTTTTGGTGACCATAGCAAAGAGTATATGCTTGTGGCCTGCAAAAGTACAGTTCTGTGTATTATGAGGTCTTTGACTATTTTATTACACTCTAATATAAAAACCCCCAAACAAACAAACAAAAAAACCCAATGAAAATAACTGAGGAAACTATGGAGTAAACCAGAAATCCAGTTTCTGACAGTGTATAAAATGACTTGAAGGTCTCCTTTCCTCTCCCCTCCAAAATCTTAAAATCTTTTGTTTTAATTATTTCTTAGCCAGCAGTCCCCATCCAGTGATACTGGCCAACATGATCCCTGGGAAGCTCTTAGATATTTTCTGGAACAATATCCCTGTGAACAGTCCAAGTTGAGGAAATGATGTTATATGTAGAGCTGTCATTGCTCGAGGTTTCTGCTTGCAACAGGAAGAGTTAGAGATCTCTACCTCAGGGCAGCTGGCAGGTGTGGTGAGGGTGACATGCAGTCCCTGGGAGCAGGGGCAGAACTGGACACTGTGGGTCACTGCCACTCACCAGCTGACACTCACAGCAATGTCAGGACCTCATCAGGCAACAGAGTCCTGTAATGTCAGGCAGAAATCTGCAAGGACTAAGAACAGCCTGCTTTTCATTACCTGGTGACTCCTGGGTAAATCAGGAAACAGCTGTGACAAGCACAGCAGATGACACTGAGCTCCTCCACTCTGCAGCTGGCCGTAGGTGCAGCCAAACTTTCCGGCTCTAATGGGCAGAGAACAGGCAACAGCTTTGTAGCTGGCTAAAACAGGAGGTGTGGAAGACAGTGTCCTTCATAGGAAACATGAAGCGCTTCACTGAGCCTGCTGTCTAAGTGGTAGGATCCGAGTCTGCAAGTCCCCAGCCTGGAGCAGCCTTTGTGGGCGACTACCTCCACAGGGTTGCTGTGGAGAAGGGGTGCCCAGATGCCATCTGGAAAACCTTCCTGCTTTAGTGCCTGTGCATGAGCATCCTGGAGCTTGACAAGTCACCAAAGGGCTCAGCAGCTCCATGTTTCCTAATTCCTAACATATGTAGAACTTCAGCTATGACACAGTCAATTTAAGCCACTAGAGAGAGTTGGATCCAGGCCTTTGCTGAGCTGAAAGGCCTATATTTTGTGTTTTAGGAATGTAACACTGCTTCTGAATGGGGGTTACAAGAGGTAATCTGCCTTTGGGTGTACCTGCTCAGCCAGCTTTAAGCAGACCAGTTGTTGGGGGAGGTATGTCATGACTCTCAGTGCACGGGGACACTCAGGAGTCAGAACTTTGCAGGCATGAGCCCTCTGAAAAATTTCAGATAGGGAGGTTTTTCCAAGCAGACTGATCTGACTGAAGCACATTATTTTGTCTCCTTTATCTTTATCCACCTTTTCACGTGTGCTCATTCGGGTCCCTCACAAAGACCTTATGAACAACCTCTTGTTAGCTTCTTTCATGAATATGAATGTTTTTGTACAAAGTTTTGCACATTCAGCTTCATAAAAACATGGCCTTTAAAATCAGCAACTGTGGGCTGGAAGCTTTAAACAATCTTGATGTATGCTAAAGAATTTCAGTTCACTTCTAAATTCTCAAATAATGTTTTATATTCTAAATTAATAGATATAAAAAAAATTTTGAATTATATCCTCTTGAGCTTTAGATCTTCCAGTCAGTTTTATTTTACTGTCTCAGACTATATAAATATATATATTAGATGTTTTATGGAATAAGTAGCTGTTACACCTGAGTATTTAAATCAAAATTAGTAATTTATACAGATGTTCTACTTTCGACTTCATGAGAAAATCATAATTTTCTTTATCCATTCAGTGTCTTTTATTATGCATGTGTAACTATATGGACTGATTTGGAAAAAGAAAAAAAAAAAAGAAGAAAAGAAGAAAACAACAAAACCCCTCAGTGAGTATCTCAATTTTTAGTCAATCAATACTGATACGTTGTGTTTGGTCAGATGTGTAATATGACATTGTTCTTTTGCTGTGACTGGATGAATGCACAGATAATCATGATATGAATCATTACATTTGCAAAGCAAAATCCATTTTCTACCATAATGCTCCCACGAGCATTTTTTATAGAGATGAATTGCTGAAAGGCACTATTTTTGAATATGTTGGCCATTTTTAAGTGTCTCTCTTGAACAGCTTCAGAAATTATTTGCACCTGATTTCAATTAGAGTCAGGAGCTAGGACTGGGAATAGGTGTTGCTTGTCTGAGTTGGTGGAACTGAAGGGGATTAGGTTGAAGAAGAGTGCCAACATACCCCATCCCATCTCCTCCTACAGCCTGGGCACTGACCCTCTGCAGAGGGGCTCGCCAAAGTGTGTGGGGAAGGCTGGAGGTGTCACTGAGGCTGGCCCTGTGGTGTCCCCCGTGGCTGTGGAGGCTGATCCTGCATGTGCCTCAGAGCAACAGGGCCAGGGAAGCCACTGCTTCCCCGTGGCTCCTGAGACACAGCACCTGGAATGGGTCACCCTGGGGTGCAACGAGTGGCTGCTGGAGGGCTCACGGCTGCTCTTCTGGTCTGTACTGAAATGCCCATGCTGCCATGGATTTGCAAATGCTTACGCTTCTGTAAGTGGAGACACAGTTTAATGAGTGATTTCCTACTGACTTTGTCCTGGAGGAGGATGCTGGGAGTGACTATTCCTATTTCGTCAGTGTTTTCTGCCTCAGTTGTCTTCAACTTAGAGGTCTTTTGTCATGCTTTTCGGGATGTGTTTCCCCCTGTAGGTTTACCTTGGTGAACAAGCCAAGCTCACAACCTGAGCAAACTGACCTTGAATAAGTTTGCACATGGATAAGAAGATGCAGGAATGGGAGGGGTAGATGGACTCGTAGTTACTGCAGCTCACAAGGGTCTGGCCTGTTTCAGATGCTGTCTCTAGTTTCTTGTGTTACAGCAGGCATGTTGGGGATTAGAGCTTTCCTTCTCTCAGCCTGCCCAGTCTGTCTGCCAGCGTTGTCAGATCTGCACTGTAATTGGAATTATTTAGGTAGAGCATCAGATGCAACTGGGACCCAATATCATATGGTGTCATTAGTCACCACAATTATGCATGAATGGCAGAAACAAAGCACAGGTTAATGCAGAGACAGAGAGACATGTATAAAGTTACAGTGCTGATAGCCCTGTGCTGGTAAAGATTAATATCTCATAGACCTCCTTGAAAGCAGAGAGAAATTCTAGCTCTTGTAGATTATTTGTAATTACAATAGCACCTTATTGCTGTCTTAAAAAAAATATATAATTAGATGATGTATAATATCATATATAATAGATGATAACTTTGAGGTTTCGTGGTGCCTGGAGGAACGAGATGTGAAAGTGTTTGTCTGTGAGTACAGACAGCACTGAAATTGTCACCGCATGGTACAGCCTGAAGAACAACATCAGGAAACCGAGCACTTGAATTAATACCACAGAAGATCTCAAACACAGTTAGATGTCTTAAACACCTATGGGTTTAACGCCAAGTAAAATACTTGCAGGTTTAAAAAAAAATCCTTCTCTGATGAGGGAGCCAGAGGGGGTACACAGTGAGAGCTCTCAGCACCCCAAGCTCTGCAGAAACCTATGGTGGGCACAGCAGGAGAGTTTCTCTGAATGGAGAAAGTCCTAGCTGAGAACAGACCAGCACGATGGAGTTCGAGGTGCTGATCAGAAGTCTCCTACTCTGCCTTTCATGAAGAACAGCAAAAGGAAAAAATAATTTAAAAACCTCAAGAACTAGAGGAAGCAAATTAAATTACTGTTCGAAAAGAATAATCGCTAGTAGAAGTGTGAAGTGTTGATCTTATGTATTTTTTGCACATTGTAGAAATCCTTAAAGGCTGTCAGCATTTTAATTAAATATGACAGCTTGACAAAAGGAGCAGCTAGGTGTGAAATGCATATACTGCTGGAGGGAGGCTTTCTGCGCAACACTGACCCGGAATGGGGAAGTCGCTGACTGTGACCTTCGCTGTGCTTTGAGGAGCAGCCAGAGCTGCAGGCGGGGTTGTCAACTGTGCAGTCCCCAAAACTGACACACCACATTCATTACTGCGTGAGTCAGGCATGGTGAGAGCACTGCCACTGCCGCTTGCTGCCGCTCATGCTGGCTGCGCACAAGCAGAGAAAGGAGCTGACCCTTCCCCTCGGTGTGCAAGTTTGGTTTCTTGCTGGTGTAATGGACTAACCAGAAAACATTATGAGGAACAGCATTCTTTCAAACTTCTTTCTGTTGGTGGGGAAAAAAAAATAATCGATCTTAGCTGTAGGATTCTGGCACTTAATCTTATTATTATTAGAGACCAGCCATGACTGTAGTCTCTAACCAAGTTCTTTCTACCATTACATGGCTTTTCCATTAACTGCTTCCTCTAGTGAAAGGCTTCCTAGCTCAGTAACACCTTGCTGCATTTCAGGTATCTCTATTATTAATAATTGCTATTCACTGTAATAAATCCCATTATAATTGATTTATTTTGCACAATATGGATATTTCATGTCTTCTGATTATGCTTCCTTGAGAGCTTCAATGGTAGGATTTCCCAGTACCCTCTGACAACCTGATGAAGCAGATCCTGACCTGTATTCTATCAGCACCATCTCACTATAAGACAACTTGAAATTCACTCTAGAAATGGAAATGAAAAAGCTTAAAAATTTTCAGGCCCATTTCAGATTTTGGAGGGCTTGGATATTTCAGAATTTTCAAGATGAAGGCCAAGTCTTGTGAGACGCCACCTGGAGTACTGCATCCAGCTCTGGGGTCCCCAGTACAGGAAAGACATAGACCTGCTGGAGCGAGTCCAAAGGATGCAACAGAGCGAGGGGTAATGATTCTAAACTAAAAGAAGGTAAATTGAGACTAGATACATAGAAGGCATCTTTTATGATGCGGATTGTGGAGCAGTAGAACAGGTTCCCAGAGAGTTGCTGGATGCTCCGTCCCTGGAGACATCCAAGGTTAGGTTGGACGGGACTCTGAGCAACCTGATCTAGTTGAAGATTTCCCTGCTGATTGCAGGGGGTTGGACTACACAAGCTTTAAACTATTCTATTTGTGTGACTCTAGGGAAGCTGCAAAAAACACAGCCAGGCAAACCTTGCCAGAATTGAGCATATGAAAGTTCAGTACCACCTAGTGCTCAGATCTTAAGAGCCACTGATGTAATCATCAAACCTACTTTCATGATATCTTACATCATAGAAATGTTATCTACCATGTAATTTATGGAGTAAAACTGGTTTTAAATTTAGAAAAAATCTGGACTGCTCAAGAGTAGTAGGTTGTACATTAACTTGTAGCTCAGCTTTGTCACTGCTGTGAAAACTATTTTAGATAAGAACATCTATTCAGAGAGGACTGAAATTTCATTAAAATCCTGAAAATGAACAAGACAAATTCTGTACAGGAAAACTTAATAGTCATTGTACTTAGGTGAATGTAAATTGAGGTCTGTATCCAGATACATGCCTCAAAGTAGCTGAAGAGTTCAACAAATTCCTCACAACCACTTCATAATTGATCATTTGTTATTATCTCAGTGGATTTCTAGTACTCGTTCTGACATAATTTGTCCCTCTCATATCCTCAAACATAAACAGTCATCAGTGTAAAAAGACTTGAAACAAACATCCTTTAAAAGAAGCGAATTAAACAGGAACATTGTGACTCAGTAATACATTTTCCAGAGCAGTAAGTATAAATATGTTATTTTATTCCCCTCCATCAATATATAAACAGGGTGATTAATGACAAAATCAATCATTCTATTCATGCACTAACAGTTATACCTACAGCAGCATATGGCTTGTTCCTAACACTCAGAAAACTGTGCAACAGAGACAATCCTGCTGTAGGTGCTGTGGAGATGAGCTGGACTGGGAAGGGAAATGCCCTGGGAGTTGCCAGTTGAGTTCAAGGCAAACTGTGCTAGATGTGGAGACCCCAGAGAGGCTGGGCCAGTGCCCCTGAAAACATCAGGAACACTTATTCAGTGCCTGGCAACAGTTGATCTGGCCCATACAGCCCTGTAGCTGTATTTTCTTCATTTCAGAAACTCGCACAGAAGTGAATAGAACTGTACAACCCAGCACGAGCAAGATCAAAACAAAACGTGTATTCAGCAGGCTTGAAAGTTTAGCTTTTCATTTTCTGGTGTTCTACCATTGAGAAAATTTTTTGGGAACCAAAACTACAAAACGCCCTTCCAAAAATGGAAGTAGATTCAACCTTCTAGCAAAAAAAAATCTGCTATTTCAACTGTATCAGCTTTTATACAGCTTCAGGCTATGAATTTACCAGGTTCATTCAATTTTTCACTATTTTTGTTACTCATTTTTATAGACTTATTTCCAAGGTGACAGATTTTTCCATGCTTTCTGCTCCTTCATGGAGATGACTTCTTATTGGGGTTTCTCTCATCCATCTGCTTGCACACTGGTCCATCTAAAGCAAGAGATCTTTTCTAGTATATGGGTGATTTTGTTGTATACTCCATGCTAAAGCATTTGTCTAACGTGGCAGTGTAGTTGAACAGTCAACCTCTATCTGTTAGTGTTAGGGTGTGTTAAAATAAACACTAGTTCTACCCAGCTGATACCATGGGTACAGGTGTATGTTGTGAGTTACAACTGTTGTCCTCTTTGGTAAAAGGAGCCTAGAAAATCACAGTTAGCCTGACATGAACTCCAAAAGCAATAAAACTAGGTTTTAGATTGCATTTCCCCCACCCCCATTGTGTTTTACATCCTCTGTGTATCAGGTTAAACATGCTTTGCCATGCTATGTGGGATGACTTCCTCTCAGAGCGAGGAGGGGAAAAATGAGAGAGAGCATTGAGGTTCACCAGGGCAGCTTTGGCTATAACCATATTTACAAGAGCAGATTGATGTGTCTGGAAAGATTCCATGTGTTTAATTGTGCTGAATGACCCAAGGAAGTTCCTGTTCTGGGCACATTTCTCTGGAAAAGCCTTTTCTGAATCTGGAAGGGAATGTGGTCGTATGTGTTATGCCGAATATTGCTAGTGGTCTCTGCGCACAGACCTAATCCCAGTGCTCTGGTTTAGAGGGCAGGGCTCTGTACCTATGCAGGTCATGAAGATTTTTTTCCTTAATTGTGTGCGCCTGGCTGGCTGGTCTGTGGTGAACAAAGGAGAAAATAGCTGCTATCACAGAGAGCTGGGGGCACCTGCCTGTTGTATCTGCAACAAGAGAGCGGAGGGACTCAGGTGAGAGGTCAGTGACTCAAGTTCTACCTCACCCTTCCTCTGGCTGCAGAGGAACATGCCTGTGAGGCTGCAGATGATATACATCCAGTTAGCTGCTGTGTTACTGAACTTACAGTTTGATCTAATTCTCCTGGAAGAACTGGGTTATGCTTTGAATCCCTTCCTTAAGCACTGGTGATTTCCTCAGACTGAAACTTGGCATGTAACTTTCAACTTCTAAAGGTCATTTCTGTTCCTTCCTGCTGTGAAGACACAGCTGAGCCTTTTTGGAATATGGTTTTTGTAATAAAACGTTGTTATTGGAACAGTAATATTTGAAAATAAACTCTATCCACTTTATCAGAAATCAAAAGAACTTCTCAAAAGGTTGACAGGTACATGTAGGCATCTGAAAATACTATGCTTCTGTCTCCTGCTGTCTTCTTAGATAAAATTAAATGGTGGAAAGGAACCCAGTGTGATGTTTACAAAAGAAGAAGAATTATATTTCTTCTGATGTATCTAAAAACTACTATGGTGCTGTTTTTTTTATTGTTGCTTCTGAATCAGGACACAACATATAAAACAAATGGGAGAGCTGTAGCACCTGTCAGTCTTTACCTCGGATTTTTTTTGCAATAACCGATCCTTCACCTCCAAAATTTCTCCCTTACAGGTTTTCATTGAACTGGAACTACTACAAAATATATTTCTAGATGGACACTAGCAGTAGAGGTTACACTGGAAAGAAACCCGATCACTGTTTTTTTTTTTTTCAGTTTATACAGGTATTTTAAAGCAATGGCTGAACCAGAATTTACACCACTTGCAAACTGTTTCCTACTGCTCAAGATGATAGTTTTCCTATCTATTTCTAATTGAACTGTTTCCTGTTAATTAGAAAAAATCCTGTATATTGTTTTTTCAAGGTATAGAGAGTGAAAATATTTTGAATCCACATAAACTTTGATCAGAAAAGTCTGTTTTTTTCTAAGTTCCCATTTCAGTAAAGTAAGCCCAAACTGGTTTGTACCATCTATTCATTGGTCTAATTAATTCAGGGGGGTTTGTTATCTACAGCATATTTGCTTCCTTTCCTATGTTTTCCTGAGTCGCAATTTACCTTCCCAAACCACCTCATCTTCCATTACTGTGAAGTTAAATCATTAAATAAAGATCATAAAGAATAAAAGTAACTCCCTCGATTCCCTCATTAACAGTGTCCTCTGGCTTCCCCAAATCATGTGGTGCATGAAACAAGGAGTGAGGCAGCACGACAGCTATTTCTCCAAGCCCTGAGGAGGCATACGGGGAAGGAAATCCATGTCTGGAGTCTCCATACAAGCTGTTTTTCGGCCCTTCACGTTGTAGCTCAGGAGCAAGGATGGACACACATGTAAAAGCACAGCACGCGGTTTGGAGCAGCCCAAGAGCGATGATCACCATCCCCTTCATGGTGAGTCCTCAGCGAGCACAGCAGCAACTTCTTACTTGTTGCTGCTGCTGCTCCAGGTCCTGGAAGTCAGCCAGGAAAACATCATCAGGAAGCGATTTGCAAAGCCTGGTAGAGTGCTACTTAAAGAAAAACTGCTGGCTTCAATCCTGATCTTGCACCAAATCTCTGTGCGTAGCAGGTTATGAGCAAGATACTTTCAGAAGGGCTGAATGGAGACTAATTTTCAAGGCCAAGCAGGGAAAAATAACAGATCTGTCTGGTCTGGGTGGGTGCATCCAGCTTTGTGTGATTTGAATTTGAGTTCTCTCTTGCTAAGGCTGGAAGTGGTGTTCTTTTAAAATATCAGCGGGAGATCACACGGAAACTCTCAGGGAATGATGGGTCTCAGGACCCACCTCCATCCTTGG
Organism: Pseudotriccus pelzelni; assembly: GCA_035584735.1. Taxonomy (NCBI): domain Eukaryota; kingdom Metazoa; phylum Chordata; class Aves; order Passeriformes; family Tyrannidae; genus Pseudotriccus; species Pseudotriccus pelzelni. The sequence goes on along the minus strand of JAWMRA010000162.1, from coordinate 7,499,950 downwards.
CTCCTGAGCTCTGAGGACTGTACATGTGTTGCAGCACACCTCCTCCTGACCTTGATCTCCTGACCTTGACTGAAAGCCCTGAACACCCTTCTTGATGGAAATTCCACCTCAGTAGAGCTTCTGATTTGTCCCTTTGTGACAGGCTTCTGTGAAAACTGGGGTGATAAACTTCTGTGATCCCCCCCAGCTGCACCCCTGCAAACTTGATCCTCAGCCCGTCTTTATTTGCCACGGAGTGAGCCTGGCTGCAGCATCCTCTCCATGCAAAGAGGTAAGTTTCAGGATTTACCTGCGTACTTTCTTCATGTCCCATTGTTCTTCCCACGTACAGCAGAATAATTACAACCTCGCACAAAAAATGAACAGACCAGGCTTTTGTCCTTATTTCTTCCTGCCTTCCTGTTGTTTCTCTTCCTATTCAAATGTGTTTGAAACAGTTTCCCCTGAAACGTTTCAAAAACTTCCCCACCTGCTCTCCTCTTTTGAATTTTTTTTAAAGATGATTTTAAAAGAATCCCTACAAACTTTTTTTTTTTTTTGCCCCAGAAAGACAACCAGATTTGAAAGAGAGATCCATTTTGAAGAAAGACAAAATGAGAAACCCTGAAGTGTTTGAAATTTCTGTTCAGATCTGCTTTTGGTGCCTGCAGTGGTCTCCTAAGAGTCAGGGCAACATTTACCCCTGAGGTAGCAATTAAAGAGGGAAACTTTAAGTGGAATTAAGCTGAGTTCCCAGGGAAAGTCTGACTCTCATCTTTGAGTAATTTCTCATATTCTTTGCAAGTGATTTCACCAACACCATTATTCTGGACTGTTTCTCACAGTGGTTGTATGGCTTTTTGCTAAACTCACCACACTGTTGCTCGTTCAACATTCATTAGGACTTTTTTTTTTTTCTCTGTAGGAAATGCTTCTCTCTCACTGTCAAACATCTAGTCATCACAGGGGGCGAGTTGGGGAATTTTTTACTGAGTGCTGAGCAAAGCAATTTGCAAGCCTATCTCCAAGAAGCACCTTTCCAGCAGCTGATCTGGAAATGTTTCTGGTATATCAGCCATTTCATAAAGAGAAAAATACGAGTGCCTTATTCTTGTGGCTTAACCCCAGCTAAATGTGTTCTTTCCCTAAATGTGTCATCAAGTGCTGAGCACTGCACACTTCAGAGCAGAGGCAGCCTGTCCCCAGTGTGCATTTTGTTTGGTTCCCAAAGAACCAACGGTATTTGGGACTGAATGTCCACAGATGTCAGAGAAGGGGGAAAAAAAGGAAAAGAACAAAAAGGAAAGAAAATCCCCATCCCATAGATGGTAAGATCCCACCAAGGACTTTGTGTGATGGCTCTAATTCAGTGCACATGCAGGGGCTATTGGGAACGTGGTGCAGATGTCAGTGTCTGCACTGTTTCAGTGCTTTGTGCATGGATTCAGGCAGCCTTGTTTTCATTTATTTCAGCCACTATCCAGGCAATGACGTAGTTTGTATCACTGATTTCCCCCTCCCCCGCCCCCCAGACTTCAGGAAAATTTTCAAATGCTTTTCATCATTTCTGGTCTAGCATTCCTCCTCACCCCTTAATGTATTTCCTTTTCAGGCTTAGGCTAAAATGATGACATCAGAGTTTTTATGAAGAATACTGCAGTTCTGAATTTTGGGTTTTTTCCTTTTCATCACTGTACTTTAAATTGCACATGCACTAAATAAAAATATCATCTTCTAGTAGGCTTCAAGCAGAGACAAAGCTTTAGTACACTATATCTGGGCTTGCTTTCAGTTGGGTGGGTTAATTAAAAAGCAATCAGCATTTGTAACTGACTTTCAGGGGCTTCAGGGTTGTTTAGGGAAAGCCAAGAGGTGTTCTGTGTTCTCTGGTTCTGCGAACATCTCAATTATCAGAAAGAGAAATCTCAAAAGGGCAAGTCTTTCCTTACAGGAATTCTGACCTGTCTAAAATCAACAGCCCGAGATTCAACTACTGGACAGCTTGTGATACAGTTTGTGTCTGTACACGCAGCTCACTGCTTTCCAGAGAACAGGAGGCTGGGTGAGCTTGATAATTACCCAGAGTTTTACACATTTATCTGGAGAGAAGCCTTTGAAATTCATCAGCTGCTATTTGGGATGTGATAGAGACTCCTGCTCTGCAAACTACGATGCCACACATTCAGACTTAAAAGCTTTCTTAAAAATGAAATGCCAGAAACTTAGAAACTCCATGAGGAAAAAAGGAAACCTGTGTGGAAATATATTTTACATCTTTAATTGCATGCCCTGCAAGAATCTATTCCCATAATTAAAGGGCACATGATAATTAGCATGAAGAGGCAAACTGCAAGTGAAAAGTCAATGGAGTTGTGTTAAAGAGGCATATAAGTTTCTTTTATATTCAGTTGAAAAGTCTTTTTTGAAGCTTTTATTGCCGAGTTGTAAAAAATAATCCATAAAAGAAAGTAATTTTGCCAGGAAAATGATGTCTTAAAAGCTGTTTCCCATTTTACAGTGTAATGCTTGTCTCTTGTCACGATAAAAATGTTCAGCGTGTTTTGGGGTCCATACTTATTTATCCCTTCCTCCAGTCAGGAAATGTCAATAGTGCTGAGAAGGAGATGGAAATGTCAGCAGTGCCATTCTTAGCAGGGATTACACATTTCAGTAAGTAATCATTTTTGGTATTTCATCATAGAGACAAACTGGTATCTGAACCCTTGCAAACAACCTGGGGCAGGTTTTTACAGTCACCAATGCCAAAATTCATGCACCCAAAAACTGCTCAATTTCTGACCACTGATTTTAATTCAAGCCAGTCTTTCCCTTTTGTCCAAACAGATGGGAAAATATCAAAATGTTAAGTAGCTTCATTTTCACCACAGGGCTCTTTAAAAGGCTTTCAACTTTTGGATAGCAGCCAGATTTTCAGCTGGATTTTTCTCCTTGTGTTTAGTCCCTACAGCTCTGAAGGCACAAGAAAGGAGTTACATGCAACTCCCTTTAGCATACCCTGCTTGCTTTCTCTGCTGCTCAGTTAGCAAACTTTACCCAAAGTAGGTTAATGTTCTGATGCACAGCAGGCTCCAAACCCAAAACTTGACTTTTACTTTTTTTTTTTTTTTTTTGAGGCTGTCATCACTCATTCATTCAAGGGCCTATTCCATCTCTCTGTTTGCCTACAACAGGACATTTTTAAAGTCTAAGTCTCAAAGACCCAGGCACTATTTTTAGGATTCAGAGGGATTGCTTTAATCAGCCATTTTGTTTTCCTGCAGTGACAATTGTGATTTATCTTATCGCTAAATAAGGCTTTGCTCGTGAGAATTTGCATGGGGAGTCATCCAAGAAAAACAGGAGGCAGTGGGACTTGCATCAGAAGGCAGGTGTATTTTTGGGTAGTTCTTCTTTAGCATCTCGCCCTCACCATTACACTTGTCTAAACTTTTCAGGCTCTGAAGACTTTGGACTAGGCCCTGGATCAAGTTTGAAGTGATGGAGAAGAAGGTAGGCATGGAGTTTTTTTGGCAAAGAGGGAGGGGATATGGTGTGGAGGAGGCAGTCAGTTCCTGTATATAGGATGTATGTGTATATCTGTATATAACGGTGTACATATATATGTATATATGCTCTTTTTATCTTGCCTTTGAAGTCAGAGATATTTAATGCCCCCTTTCCTTTCCCTATATAAAAGTGATTCAATGTAGGGAGGTTCCTTGGCCCCCTGGTGCCAAGGGATGCACTGTCTGTAAATGGAATCATGGAATCATAGAATGGCTTGGGTTGGAAGGGACACCTAGTACGTTCTGTTGCATGTGCTTTCTGTTACTTGCCAAACCCACCTGTGTCCTCAGCAAATGTTTGTGGTGTTTAGTATTCTTCGGGAACTACATATGGAAACTAGTATCTGGATTTTGGGAAGAGAGGACTGCATCTCAAACCCAAACTCATCCTAAAGAGATGTGCTCATTTGTCAGAAAAAGGGAGGAAATAATCAGTGCAAAGTGCTCCCTACAGTGTGTCAGGAGCTAGAAGTGGAAAGCTATTAATGTAAGTATGTGGCCTGGAGGAAATAAATATATTATATGATCTCATAAGTATGATTTTAACTTTAACATGGAAGGGGGAGAAAGGAGTTTATATTGCTTATGTTGCTTCGAGGTATTAGCCTGACGATGATAAGTCTTTCTGTGTCACTGTAGTGAAGAATCACAGGAAGTTTCTTCATCTGGGATAGGAAGAGACTTGATGCTTCACATTTTAATATCACTGCACTTCTGAAATGTGTTACAACTTGGGTGCTTCTCATGAGAAGCCCTAGAAAGCCGCAGAAGAGGTTTCAAAGGCAGGAGGAGAGTTAAAAGTACCACTGTTAAAATAGCAATCTGTGTAAACTGCTTTATAACTTCAGAGTTATGCAAAGCCGTAACTTACTTTGGCCTCCTGCCCCAGATTGCATGTCCGTAAAGCACTGCAACCCTGCCTTGACACATTTTATAGTGCACTTCAGCTTGGAGGGAAATAAACTAGTTGTTAAAATGCTACTGCAAGTCCCAGGGTCAGTCCCATCTGCCTATGGACAAGTGGACCGATAAGACTGTCCCGTGTGTGGATGAGAAGTCTTGGGGGTTTGTTTTGCTTGATGTTGTTTGTACTATAAGTGAGAGGCACTTTCTCTTCCCAGCTGTGATGATGTATAGCTGCACAGTAAATTTGTTCCCCACTACCTGTCACGTAGTTGCCTAGATAATTAAATTGCATGTAACTCATATTACACAGTTTTATGGAACTGCTGCACTGTCTGGTCTGTGTTCTAATCATGAGTGGCAATAGTTGTATCATAACAATGGCATCTTCAGCCTAGAAGGGGTGTTTGTTTAAAATGAGGTCATCAGCTTCTAGGAAGGTAAAAACGGGATCTAAATCGTAATTCGTGTGAATAACGGTGAATAACTGACATTCCACATGCCGCGCTGTTTGACTTAATTTTGAGCCTAAGTCAGAGCTCACTCGGTGGTTATGCACATTTGTAGTTTTATGCACACAAAAACCTTACGGCAGAATCCAAAGGGGGCAGAACCCTGAAGCTGTGGCAGGAGGCAGGCAGCAAACCGTGCTCAGTGTGATCATGTGCAGCCACTTCCCAAAAAACATCCCGGAGACAGGTTGTCCTGCCCCCTGTCCTCAGGGGTCTGCAGGTGGGAACCTCCCACAGCACTTCTGCACTTTTACATCTGATCCCAGATGGATCCCACGTTACACGAGGAGGAGGAAAAATGGAAAGCTAATGAGCAGAGGATCTCAAAAGCAAACTGTTCTTTATCTATAAAGGGCTTGATCTGCATTGCACTGACAAGTTTCGTGCAATGCAAAGGAGGAACTGATGTGTGAGTTAGAGCAATTTATGCACATTTAAAGAACTTTTTAATTCTGTAATTAGGTGGTCATCTCCACAAAAAGTACAGAAGCCTAAATAGAAGAGATGAGAAAACTGCTATTATTTTATGTTATTTTCTCTGTGTCTCTTTTAGATCCAGTGCACTGTCCAACCAAATATTTTAGATTTTGTCCTTGTAAGAGGTTCTTAATGCAACAGCATCCTATCAAGAGGGTCTTTTTGTTAGTATTTTGAGGTGTTTGTGTGCACTGGAATAATGCCACTCTATAAATAGAAAGCTTTTTTCTTTGTTTTTAAAATAATTTTTTGATTTTATTGAAATAGTTTTTAAATAGTTTCCTGCTTTCAAAAGAGGAAAATACAGCTGTTACTGGCATCTGAATAATGCTTGTTATTTCATGACAACTGTAATTAAATTCAGCTAATTCTCCACTGCAATATTTATGGAAAACAAGAAACAAAAGCTGTAGTTCAACATTTATGCTGCAGAGCATTGGAGCACAGGAACTTTTTAAGCTGTGAAAAGCTGCAGGGCAGGGTGGTGACCCCTGGGGTGGCCTGCAGGGAGCCCAGACTTTCCTTTGCATCCCACTGGGTGATGTGGAGCCACTGTGTGCACACTCTCCCTCATAACATCTTGCTTCCATTCCTTTTCTTCTGCTGTGAAGGATGTGTCAGCAGACACATCCAACCAGTCAGTCTTGGGGCTGTGTTACACAAAGGATTGCTTTGAACTGTGCCTCAGCCTTCACTGCTGTGGAGATGTCCCTCTGACCGAACAACCATCAGGGGGATTTACAGCCACCTTCGTCTGCCTTCAGTTTACAATTTAAGGGAAGAACAGAGAAACATAATTCCCTGGAAACTCCTCTTTGGTGACAGCTTCTGAAACACCCAAGCTCTGACAGATGGATGTGGTGGCAGTTCATGGATATGTTAGTGGTTACAGCAGTGCCACTGCTCTCAGCTCATCACAGAGACCTGAAGTAATGACAAGAAGGTCTCCAAAACTGATTCTGTTTTTTTAATCTTTTTAAAATGTTTGGATGAGGTTTTTTTCCCTATGTAGCTCTGCCTGTCCAAACTGATCATACGAATTGATGCAACAAGCTGTCCTAATCATGACCTAACCCTCCCCACCCTCAGTGGACAATTGCTCTGTTAAAACCAAGTTTTCACTTTATATGCCCCCCAAGTGGTGTCATGGTCTTTACAACGGCAGGCAGGTAGTTATCCACAGCTAACATGGCCAGGAGAACACAGCCTGGGAGAGGTTCACTGCAGGCAAATGAATCAAAAGTGCTTGTTCACCACAACTGAGTCACGTTGGGTTTACTAATGTGTTCGTTGGACTGAACACCAAGTGCAGGTAGCAATGCTGAGTATCTTGAGCACAAAGTCTGTTGCTCAGAGAACAAATATTGCAACAGGCTATTAGGACAGGGAAACAGTGCTTCAATTTCGCAAACCACAATGTATCAATTTAAATAGTGACCTCTCCTCCCCCTTCCCCATAAGCTGCTGGACTTAAACATTAGACACATTTCCGAAGCTCCAGGGTTTGATTTGTGAGCACTTTGACCTGGTCTCACCCAAAATACCAGTTTTGCTTGTTGTATGAATGATGATGGACACTTGGGTTTTGAAGAGGGGGGAGCACATACTGTTTGAGGCAAATGCCAGAGAGCTGCTTATCCTACAATCCAGTGTGTGCTCCTAAGGATACAGAGGAACACATCCTTCTGGTTACATACTAGGTGAAAATCTTGTCATGCAGCAGGAGAGATGCCAGGATGTGTGGTGCTTGGGTTTCAGTAAGAGGGGATAGAGGACTCATGGTGTGAAAAGGCTGCTGAAGTAGCCTGCACTGTCACTGTCTTCCAGCTGTCAGTTCTTTCTCAATGTTTAATTGAAAATGGTTCAGTGGTTCAAATGCAACTTCAGCTGTGGGACATCTTGGTTAAATTTTAGTTCTGAAGTAGATTTGCGGGTAGCAGTTGCCCTGGTTGGAGTAATGTGGGGGTTAAATATTAAAATCATCTCACTAGGCTATTTCCTCACTGACCAAAAAAAAAAAAATCCTTTCTAGAGGAGAAAAAAATAATCACCACCACCAAATATTTTTGATAAACCCAACAGGATTAGAATAGAATATTTCAATTTTCAGTTTCAGTACAAGAGCCTTTTTTTCAGTGCCCTACTTTCTTAGTCTTTTTTTCTAATGTTATTTTGTGTGGCTAAGAGAGAAGAGCTTGCTTGTCTTCCTCAAGTTATTTAGAGCTTTTCATTGACTAATGCCTTTTGTCACAAGTGACAGTGAAGGACCTGTTTGGTAAAAGAGATCAATGGAGACGAAGGTGACATTTCAGACCAGTATTTTAGAACTAATGCATTGCTATTTATCTGACCAGGGCACCAAGGAACACTGGCTCTTAGTCTAAAACACCATCACAACACTCAGTGTAACTTCCTCCTCCTACAAATGCACGTTTCCTTTTCCTGTCACTCTTCTCCAACCCAGTACTTCTCAAATTTCTTCTTGACTCTTCCACAAAACTCTTTGTCATTCTCTGGCCCTATGAAACTTTTATCAACAGCCTTCTCGCTGTGTTGGCAGGGTTAAGCACCCGCTGGCTGAGGTGGGGCTTTGTCAGCAGCCGGTGGGTGATTTGCTTGCGCTGGGTAACTGCACCCTGTGGTTTTTGCAGGGACAGAGCCTTTAGTGATGGGGAGGTCCAAGGGCATGAAGGGTGTTACTTCCTTTTTATTCTGTGCTGAGAAAAGTGTGGTGTCGGCACTAAGCAAGTTAAGGAAGTGTGATTTCATGCCTCAGCTCTCCCTACAATTTCAAATGCACTAAAGATACTTGTGAAAAGTGCTAAAGTGATAGACAGTGAAGAACTTGAAGCCCTTTTTCGCTTGGAGAAGAGGTACAGTAGAAGCTAAAGGTCATCCTACATTATATACTGAAGGGATCAGCTTTGAGTATACAGTATAGTTCAACTCCCAAACACATTTAGGATTTCATGCACATCTTCTTTGCTAAGAAATCTAGGAAGGGAGGCAGCTTGCAAATCTCCAGTGATCTGAGACCACCATATACTCAAATTAAGTTTCAAAGCAGTGGCCAAATTAAAGCCCTACCGATGTTGACTGGCTTTGAGTAAATACTGACTATTTTGATTCCAATTACTCCTCCCTCTCTACACATAAGCTTTGCCATCTGTGTCCAGAAGTACTGGCTTTCATGGTCTGTCTGCTGGACATCCTCCACACTTAATTCCAGAATCAGAAGGTCAATTCAGATAAAGCATAATACAATTACATATAAAACAAAACCTCAGTAACTTGTGTACATAAGTGAAATAAAAACATATTGATAACCCAGCATACGTGCTGCCTGGCTGTCTCGCACTGTGTCACAGCAATGCATTTAGTACAGACCAAGCAAAAGGAAGACAGATTGCTTTCCCAAAATTCATTCAGTTAATGGAGAAAAATTCACCCTGATCTAAGCTGGCTCCAGCAGTTTCTCAGAAGTATTAATGTCTCAAGCTCTCACGGCTTTAATACGGTAAAATATAATGTATTTCAATGGAAAACAAATTCCCCATTTCTCCTCTTCTGGCACATGGTGCAGCTGATAACTACAGTACTGGTTTCAAGCGGAGCATGCTGAGCTAATTATATTTCTTCTAAACATTGTTGATTTCTTGATTACTAATGTGGTATTTGAGAGTCAGTGATTCTTAAATGTCAGCTGAAGAATCCATCTTTACCAATCTGAAACCCCTAAATGCAGATCTTGTTTTACCAATATTCCCAGTAAAGAATTATTCTCTCTGCTGCTTGTCTGGCAAGTGAGACAAATAACAGTTTCCAAAGGCTGTATTTTTTTCTCCAGCACATTTAATTGGTGGGAGCATGGAGGCTCGGAAACATTTTCATTAATGCTTTATTACTAATCAGTAAAAGATGGATGCAACATTTGAGGGAAGCACTGAATGGTGAATTCCCTAAACAACTTACTGTAGCTTCCTTGTCCTATTAGTGCAAATGTTGCAACAGCACAATGTGAATGAGCTCTTCCTTTAATGTCCTCTTTATGAAAAGGGGAAAAAAATCCTCTAACAGGATAAATCAAAACAGTTTGGTAAACAAATGCAAATGACATTCCTTTTCTTAATTTTTCTAAGGTTCTGTGGGCACAGCATTCATACAGTTTTCGGTTGATGAGTCACATAAATATTACCTCCATATTTTTGGTGAGTTTCCCTCTTTATTTTGCTTGTATAATATTGTATGTCTTACTTATTTTTACATGTTTACAATGTTGGAACAGAACAGCAATTAAGCCTGGATTTCAATCTAAATATACATGTCTAGATGTCCTGCGGGGAGGGTCTACCACCATGAATGCCCCCGGAGGAGGAGAGCCTTACTGGCCAGTGCTCAGAAAAACAGTGGCTCTCATTCCCAAATGTGCACTGGGCAGGCAGCTGAGCAGCAGGCAAGGTCTCCAGCACAAAAGCAGGGACAGTGAGGTGCAAAGCCGTATTTGTGTGGAGGGAGTGAAAATGAGTCTGATGGTTGGCATGAAAATACGTGGAAAAAGTTTTGAAAAAAAATCTGGATATGCAAATTCTTATCCAGTCCTTGCTATAAATCTTCCTGTTTGGGTATCTGTAAGGATTGGTCATGGGAACAGTATGTGAATTCAGTTACTGTTGTAAGCAGAACTCTGGATTTTTAGAAACTTTTCAGAAAATGTCTCGATTATATACAGAAATCTTTTCCCTCCATGATACTACCAGCAGTAATGCAGAGACTAAAGTATCATGGCATCCTTTTTTACTGCCTTTGTTGCACTAACACCTCTAAGCAATAACAGACTGATGGGATGTTACTGTTTGGGCTGCCCTAAAACAGCAAACCACGAGGGTGTTAATCCTTGGGGTCCTGAGGGACGGCAAATAGCCCTGCTCTGCCCTCAGTGTATCAGTGTAGATATATATATACATATCAGTGTAGCTCTGCAGTCAGTCATGGTCTGCCAGGGCCAGACAGGCTGAGCTCTGCATTTTTAGCAGGTCATGGCCTGAGTTAGGGTTCTCCTGGAATCTCGAGTAGGCAATGACCAAAGCAGCTCTCCAGCATGTGGTGCACAGTACTGGATGCTGAAGATTGAAGAAATTACTCTTCAGTCTCAGTTTAACTCTGTCCAGTTTCCTGAAACCTTTAGCTTGTCTCCTGGATGAGATAAATCTCTCAAACACCGCTGTCCTCCTGATGTGCTTAATGCTGCATCTCCTCCTCTTGTTCACCTCTGGTTGGGTGCTGTCCAATTTGCTCTATTTCTCCTCAGCTGATGCTTGTCAGCTGATTGGTTTTCCTTGAGAACAATTGTTCATACCCAGATATGGCACGGGGGAAGTACCCCATTATCCTATTCCTCAGTCAAGTAACATTCAGGCACCAAATGCAAACACTATGGTCTTGTAACCATTTTTACACCCTTGGATGAAAATATTTGGGAGCAGAGAAACTGAGGAATGTAATTAAATCGAAGGTATGGCACAGCATAGTCTCATCCCACAAGGAATAACATTGACTGAATGAGAATAAAATAGCACATCTTTTTGCCTTGTTTTCTCTCTCACAGGATTGCTTTCTCAGCCACGCAAGTCAAATCAGATGCATCCGTGAGACTATTTACTGCTTTCAACTCAAACTGAAAGGCCAGCAGGTAAGAATGGGTATATTTATTTTCTGTTTAACTCTCAGGAGCAGCAAGTCACAAACCTGGAACCTATCATGACTGACAAAGCAAGTCATTAGATAATTACACGGAAATCCCTTTTATTGAAACATCTGTGTTAAAATGTGCATGCTAAACAGAATTCTAAGAGGCTATGAGTCTAACTCCCTGAGCTTTAATTTGGTAGCAGAGAAACTTGACGCATTTTCAGCAGTATTTCAAAAATAGTTTAAACAGATCCCATTATAGGGCAAGAGTTTTTGGAGAGAAATGATATTTTGCTTTGGCATCAAAGCAAATGTTTGATAAAATGTTTATTATGACATAAAACATAAGCACAGTTTCAAGCTGAAATGTCTGAGTTCTTTTTTCTTTCAGCCTTCCCCTTCAGTTCTGTCTTCACCTTGCTGCCAGGTCACCAGCTCTTTCCTTTCACTCCAGTTCCTCTACTATATTTTATTCTTTTCCGCAGGTTGAAAAGACATCAAGCCTCTGTGTTGTTATTTTGATGCTTCACCAGACATTACCCTTCTAGGTTTCTTAGTCAGCAAAGTCCCAGACTAGAGACCTTGGGTATCCTCCCATTCCTGTATCCCAAGAAGTCCTGGACTCTGGGACTATGCTGATGTTAGCAAATGAATACAGCCCAACGGAGCAGACCTGAAGAGGACAGGGGTTGGCATGCAGCTGGTGGTTGAAATCCACTCTGTACGTTTTAGGAAATTTTGCTTTGGGCAAGTTCTGGCCTGGTCCTGTGGGGATAAACCACAGCACACCTCTCAGTTTACCTTCACCTGAAAGGGGCCCAGTCTGCATGTCCTGAGACTGGCTGCTGAGTCCTGAGACTGATGCAAACCAAAGCACAGGGATTTGCAGAGGCAGAAGGGCAAAATGAACTAAAATGCTAACATAGGTTGCACCTCCCTCTTTCCTGGCTTTGCATTTCCCTCTCTGTATTTCCCATTATCCCTTTATCTGGTCAAGGGGAATCTTTTCTATTTCCCAGGACCCATTTGCACTTAATGAGTGTCTCTCTCCCTGACATGAACTTTCCTGGCTTACCCTTCGTTCTTTCTGCTCGAATTCCAGCAGGAAAAGAAGATGCTCTTCCAGCTTGGCATCAGCCAGGAAAGTCCCACAGACCCAACTCTGGAGCACCTCACAGCATATGGGCAATACCTCCCCATGAGGAAGTCTAGGCACAGAACCATATTTCTATTCCTTCTTCAAAATCATGAAGTGTTTTAAATCTCTTGATAAAGTGGTTATTAAAAAAATTAGTTGCAAGAAATAAAATTCTTTCCTTATTCTTACATTTAGCCTAATTTTTTAGAATATTTTCCTTCAATTTAGCCAAAATAAGGAAAAGTTAATCTTGATCTCTAGGAGTTCAGCCATAGTATGAGCCTTGAATGTACAATCTTATGATAGGAAATAGCAAATGTCCCTATATTTAGGTATCATTAGTCTTTTTCTTGTCATATTGCACCCTAGGCATTCTTCACATGGCATACCTCTAGAACTGTATGTGATCATATTTTTATTAATAATTATGCAGCAACATGAACATGTGGGTTTGTGGTTTTTTTTCCCAGCAAGTCAATGCACACAACCTTCTCTCTGTTGTAAATCTGTCGAAAGTCCTCAGGAGATTGAGACTCACAAGGGTCCAGATCTAGGGTGCTTATAGTAAAAGCTTCTTCAGGAATAATACTTGAGGGACTAACTCTATTGATGTCTGTGAAATTACTTGTACAAAAGAGGATATTGGAATGGTTTCATGCATTGATAATCGTTCAAGGTGTCTCTATGAAGCATCTCTAACTTCCTTTTCTTGTTTTATTTTTCTTTCTGTTTGCCCACACTCTACAAAAACACGTGAAGTTTTCCAAGGCTATAAATCTAGAATTTTTTTCTTCTCTCTCTTTGAGAAAAATGCATGATGAAATGTTACCTCTCCTGGTATTTTCTAGTGTGTACTTTAGTGCTACCTACTAGAGTAAGACTTCCTATGAGGGCATTCTTCCAGCCAGGATCCAAATAGATTTTTTACATGTAAAAAATCTCAAGTACCCCCATATAATTTTTTTCCCCATTTTGTATTTAAACAGGAAGGGGTGTGAAGAGTGTAATAACCACATGAAAATAGGGAAGAAGGTATAAAACACATGTGGCAAGAAGAATCAAGGATCTCTGGAAATTGCATCTTATGTGTAAGTTAAAGCATCATCATTCTTTGTGGATGACAGTCATATTCAGTTATTTTGCTTTTTAAACAACTGTTGACCTGGTTTGATGTATTCCGTGTAACAATTTTCTTTATATTTCTTTTACTTTAGTTTCCTGGTCACTTACCATAGACCTGTGAAATATAGCTCTCAAAACCTGAAGAGAAATTTCCTTTTCTTTTGATTCTGCTTGTGGGAATAGAAAACTTGTATGCATTGAACACTGTCTGAAACAGCAATTGTATAAAATTCATAAAGTGGCATCACAATGTAAAAACTGTAGGTATTCTTCTTAATGGCCTTGTCAATATCTAAAGAAAATGAAGGGACAAATAATAAGCAAGAACTTTTAGATGGAATCTACATCTACAAATAATAACTTTGTCATGGAGAAGAATTTTCAGAATCATCACTTTCAGACAGAGATGCAGCCATGAGACAGTGGGTGCAAACCCACAAATGAAATAGCCTCTGGCTCTCTGTGTAAACCAGAAACCAATTAGAAATATTACAGTTACAATTACAAGCCTGTATTAGTCACGAGACAATGACAATCAAGACAGTTATAGCCACAAAAAATCAAATATGTTGTCTTATTAATAAGATTATCTGCCACCTTCACCCTCTTTTACAGCCCCCCAGGCTTGAGTTACCTTTCCCAGTGTCTCCTCCCCTGCTCTCCCATTGCTGGTTTCAGCACCTCACACACCCAGTGATCTGTGGAAAGAAAGTGCCAGGTCTGGTCCGCTGCTTGTGCACTGGCTGTGGAAACATTTCAGTTTCTCTTATCTGGTGGTAGGGGCCAGGCTCATCTGAAACCAAAATCTTTCAGTTACCTAACACCTCAGTGCTGCTTCTTTGTTCAACAAAGCCTTGAAAACACAAAACCCCCCACTATGTATTGCTCTATATGCTTTTCCATTATAAATGCTGTCCTGTATTCTCCACAACAAAATTTTTGCCTTTATGTTTTACTCTAGTGAAGCTTTTATCAAAAACCATTAGGAATTTGTGAAATGAGTATGTAAAGGTGCTGTGGTCTAAGCTGCTCGTTCCCTTGGTATCCTTGTTGGGCCCAGGCTGTCTGCCCTTATGCAGATGTTTTCCTCTACACACTCAAACAGTATAAAATCAAACAGGACTTGGGTCTAAAGTACCTTTATTAGTGTTAAATTGGATCACTTAAACAGTTTTCCTAACATACTTAATTTGCCATTTGTGTTTTCCTAAGAGCATGAGTTTGGTTTAATTTGTTTCATTTCATCCTGTAGCCAGCTGTCTGTAATTTTACTATCAATTTCTATACTTTTATGGTGACTTAGATAAATATTACTAAATTATGGAGATTTTATAAAAGCCAAACAGGTAATACCATTAACCTCAGCCAGTCAAAAATAATCCTATTAAACTTCCAGTCATATTGCCTCATGATGAATGTGCAAACTCACAAAAATTAACCATTTCACTGCAGGTTAGTAAATCATGTACTGAATATTTTTCTTCATCCCTTGCTATAATAGCATGTTACACAGAGCTGTCAGCAACCAGTGGATAGTGATACAAATATCTTCTGGTCTGAGGTCCACCTTGAGGACACTGGTGTTTTTTGACATCAGAACCTGAGTAAATACACAGTCACATTTGCACTGCTTGTCTCCGGCCACAGAAATGGCTTCGTGAATGCCAATTAAATACTAATTTTTTCTGCTCTTTTATCAGCCTCAGTGGGCAATTGTTTTCCTACATTTTGCATCTTTCCCATTCTGAAAAATCTAAGACTTTGATTGATCAGGCTATACCTGCTCTTCTCAAAGACTCTAGTAAAGGTGTTGGATTAGGAAATTGAAGCAGTACAAAGAATTTCCATATGGAGATTTCTATTAATAGCTTTGCATATTTATTAAATCAGGATAACTCTTAAAGCCTCAGAGATACTGATGATCTGAGGCTGAAAGAGAAGGTGGTTGGCAATTTCTGCTTTGTAGGGGTTTTCCAGGGGCTGAGCTCTGTTTGAGTAAACCTGGAGCATGGGAGCTGCACTGTATGATGTGATGGGCTGGTTCCAACTGAGGCCCTGAATGGTACAATCCCCTACAAATTTGGCAAGTTTTGTTTCTTTAGGTCTCCCTTAGGGCTTAACATTTCTTACCATAATTGGGAAGAATCACAGCTGATATTCATAATGGAGCAATTGTCATCCAAGCCCCAAAGCCCCTGGATTATAGCTCAATGCATTGTGACCTTCATCTCTGGATTAAAAACAGGAAATAATTAGCCTGACGAGTGGCATGTCTGAAAAATGTTCCAAATGCTTCAGATTCCCAAACTGGGCAACTACTGCCTCCTTTTACCAGGAGCCCCCCAAAAAATCCCAAACTAAAAAACAAGGAAAAAACCCCAACCCACAACAACAAAAAACCACCACCAAACCAACCAAACAAATAACAAACAAAACCAACCCCCCCAAAAAACAAACAAACAAACAAAAACACACAACAAAACAACAAACCAAACCAAAAAAGACAAATGGAAGCACATACAGGTAAGAGCCACCAAGGAATGTTTTATTACACTACTAAGGGAATTCAGCAGAAAAATAAACATGAGAAATACTGACTGGGGACTCTCTTCTCCCTTAAGCTGTTTATGACATGAATAATCAATGCCCAGATTGTTTCTTGCAATCTTTTCTCGCAAATATGTTTTTCTTTTGTCTGAATTATACCTCTATCTTATATGTTTTCTACTATTATTAGGGTTCTTGTGGTAAGTACTATTAGGTGAAGAGACTGCTGTGCTTTCCTTGAGTTTTATTTTTGTCTCCCTCTGATTTCTACTCAATGTGCCAAAGCGTAGCTGCTCTTACTAGTGAAGAAATGTGGCATTTAGTTAACTGTTAGCAGTAAAGCAGTAAAATCTGGTTGACAGTTGTGCATGCAGAATGAACACACAAGGCCTCTAAAACATCTCTCTAGGATGGGAGCTACAAGGAAGAGAGCACAGTTTCAATCTATTTAAGTAGATGAGGATAGCACTTTCAAAGTGCAACACTATCCATTTGATGTGTACCAACCAGCCTGTTAAACAAATCCTTTTCTTTTAGTACATACAGATAAATGTACAAGACTCTGCAAAACGTCTCTTTTCACAACCTACAAATCATGTGCAATATCTCTGCATTATATAGTTTCCATCATGCCCACAATATTATTGGAGACCATCCTCTGTGTAATCATTATCCAGCATCCACCTTACCTTTCATTATGCTGGAAAAAAACCCACAAATTCAGAAATTTTATCCACAGAGAAATGAGTAGCTCCAAGAATCATCACCATTCCCAACAATTCTTCATGTGTTTAACCTACGTGGTTCTTCCTCTTTTTCAGGGGGATATGATACTTGTTTTCCTCACAGCAGATATGAGTCAAAAATAAATCTAGATGTGCTTTGTCGTTTCACCTGGGAAAACCCCCGGCACTCAGGGTAAGCTAAAAAATTTGATTTCACTCTCTAATTCTGCATGGTGTCCCTAAACTGAGTTTCCATTTTTCTTTCCTCTGCCCTCACAGAGGCCATGCTATCTTTCCAAGATCTCTATTTGGTTTTGGGGCATATATTTCCACTTGGGATTACTTATATTTTGCTGTTTCTCTTGACATATGGATGGCATATGGCAAATAAAGTATACATTAAATCTGTTACTATCTTATCTAGACTCTAGAGATTTTTATTCTGTTGAACCTTTGCCAAAAATTACAAGATATACAAGTGTGACTGAGTAAAAAACTGATGGACCTCTGCAACTGAGAAACAGACTTGTTCATAACATGCAAAGATGATGGGGAGGAGACACAAACAAGTTCTTAAGGTGCTAGAAACTGTCAGCAACAAAAATTGTCATAACTTCATGGCTTTATGATTTTCATAAAAGTCCAGAATCTTACCTTTGGGTTTATTCAAGAATGATTTAAGCATTTTGGTTTACATATTTTTCTGTTTCAGTTAATTTAACCTTAATGAACTTTTTTTGCCATTGCAAGTTTTTCATTTTATACACAAATATGGGTACTTACTCATCACAGATTTATGACTACTTTGAAACTCACATATTTGAACAAGAGAATAAAAATCTCTCTGTTATCTGCCTTATGCCATAGGAACTGTCAGTGTCTTAATTAAATCTTTGTCATCCTGCTATGACTGTGGAAAAGCATAAGGGCCTGATTTCTTGTAGTAGCTCTCAGCAGATGAGAGCTGGCTCAGGGGAAGTGCTCAGCATCAGAAAGGGATAGCATAACGCTGTCTCTCCCTGGAGCTGGGACTGAGCTCATTTATTGCTGGCTTTATGTGCTGTTGGTTTTGCTTTTGCTATAGCTTTCAGTGTCCCTGTCTGACTTCAGGCTTCCCCTTGCTCCAAGCCCCAAGGAAACCTCCAGGCATACGTGCCTAATCTAAAGAGACAAGGTTGGGAAGAATTGCTACTGCACACGAGTTGGAAATACCAGGCAAGGGAAAGTAAATCTGCTGTTGAAGGTATTATTTGATTCTTACTTTTACCCGAGGTGATATATGAAGTCTAGGGCAGAGAAGGGAGATGAACCTTAACCTTCCATTTGAGTGCATTTAACCATAAAACTGTCATTTGTCACAGCATGCATGATGAATGCACAAATACAACTGCCTTCCACATTACCCCTCCTGGAGGATTTTACAGTCATGACACTGGACAGGAATCAACGGGCTTGATTTAGTTTCCTACATCTGCTGTACAGTCCCCCAACACCGGGAGGAACCAGCCCTCAAGGCTGACGTACCTCTTCTGAGACATCATAAAAATGCACGTATTTGTGTCTGGAAAGCTTTGTGGTGGGAGGGTGCCAGGGCCAGTGAGATAGATGAAGATCTTTAAACAGCTTTCTGAAAGCTGCTTCTGTAAAATCTTTCTTTGCAGTATTGAAAAGCTCTCTTAAAATGTTATACAGTCAACAGTGGCTGAAATTAAGAATCTAAATTAAAGCATACGCAATACTGAAAAAGAAAAACCTCAAAAGAAAACATGACTAAAAAGGGACCTGTGCGACAAAGCTTTGAGTGTTTCAGGTAGACTGGATACAGCACATACTGAATGCCTCAAAATACTCAGAGCCTCAAGGGATCAGTAACTGTGTCATACTATTCCTGTAACCTACATCCTTCTTGCCTTTATCCCAATACTAATGTGACATTCTGAGCTTCCTGGAGACAATTAAAATTTTTTCACTCACTTCACTGGGCTGGTAGCTGAGTTCCTGATGTAAATCCTCACTTATCTTACATATCTACTTTTTAGATGGAAGAAGCTCCACAGCAGGTTCCTTCCAGGATGCTTCCTGCCCACTCTGAGCAGTCAAGTCCTTGTACCATCCCTCCTTGTTGCTGACTGCACTTGATGTGAAATGAGACGCACCACCATCCTGTGCTTAGGCCATCTGGTGGCTGAGGAGCATGGCCAGGAGAGAGCAGCTGGAGGTGAGTCAGATATTGTGTTAGTAGCTCTATAAAGGTTTGCCTGCCTTTTGGTTTGTGGGTTTTTTTGTGGGTTTTTTTTTCATAAAAGGAAAATAGGAACCAGGAGCACCGAGTTAAAATGTTAAAACTTTCCAGGAAATCATAATTACAGGAGAAAACATCAGTCTGTTCTTCCCTTCAGAGTGGTAGCACACAGGCTTTTTGGACTTAATGCTCCTTGTCCATTCTTTTTCTAGTGCCCTATCACTTTTATATTCAACACTATTTTCTTTCAGATGCTACAGTTTAAAACCTTACTGCTTCACATCATGTGGTATTCAAAGCTTTTTACATTATCTTATTGCAACTTCAAAAAAGGCGAATTATTCAGTGTGTCAAAGGAAATAGCTTCCATCCACTGCATTCCTGGGCTGAAAGGAAAGGTTTGTAATCTGTCCTCTCTCAACTTTATTAAAAAACATAAGGCATCAGCCTTCATGTAGCTCAAATACATTTCCTTACGTGGTGACATACCATGTCTGATACCGCAGAATGAACTTGATATGAATTTCTATTCAGTGCACTCAGCACACTGAATACTACTTAATTCTCCAGTACTGTGGGATTGAACACACTGATCATGGAAACAGAATGCCTGCTCAGCCTTGCACTACTTTGCCTTGCTCTCTTCTGGGGTTTTTTTGTGGTGACATTTTTCCCTTCCCATGGCTGGGGATTCAACACTACCTTCCCATGACCAAGAAGAATTTAACTCTCAGGCCCTGGCCTTGGTCCCGGGATTGCAGAGCCCCACCTTGGCAGTAGCTCAGCAAATGTCTTATCCTGTGCAGCAGCCACCCCGTGCTCTGTTTACACACGTGCTTACACGTGTCTTATCTGTAAATATATAGATAAGAAGATACTTACAGGTACGTACAGATAGAAATGTAGAAAAACTGGCAGTCTTAATCCATCCGAGATTTCTGCTTTGGACTGTCCCCAAGGG
Source organism: Pseudotriccus pelzelni (assembly GCA_035584735.1). Classification (NCBI taxonomy): domain Eukaryota; kingdom Metazoa; phylum Chordata; class Aves; order Passeriformes; family Tyrannidae; genus Pseudotriccus; species Pseudotriccus pelzelni. Next base: position 7,480,090 of record JAWMRA010000162.1, on the reverse strand, counting down.
ACTTCTGTGGTGGTATCATGAGGGCTCTTGTTCACTGCTTAGTCCAGTGTCTCAGTGACACCTGTGACTCGGTGACACCCAAGTTCATCTCTTGTCCCTCAGGGGTATATGACTTGCTAGTCTTGATATCATTAATTTTTGATGTGAAATACATAGGGCTAGCATCTTGGGACACATGTGCCTAAAGATTTAGAACAGATATTCAAAAATCAGGCAAATCAAAAGATTTTCTATAATTGGGACAGAAACTACTATTGAGGTCAATAAGGGAAAAAGTGTTTTCTGTTCGAGCACAAAGCTCTTGTTTCTCAAATGAATCCAAGCTATAATTTTCTACAGAAAATCTCCAACGATGTACATCTATTTCTAAGCCAATACCTGTGCCTGGTGGCGCAGGTTTTAGCAGTTACAGCTGGCCTAGAGAAATGTGGGAAATAAACAATTTACAGTGCATCAGTGCCTGTGTCTCTTTCAGGTGCTGTGATCAGAAAGTTATTTTATGTTACAGAGGAGAAAACTTCCACTCTCTGTCTTCTCTGTCATGTCTTGTACAGATTAAAGGAAAGATAACCTGTCCAATCATCATTAAATGCCCAAAAGCATAGATAGAAAAATCCATGCATATCAACTCTGTAAGTCTTAAGGAAATTTGCAGAGGAAACAAATGACCCACAGTGAAAAGGGATAATACTTTACAAAATTGGTACCTGGAAGCCATGTGGCTAAACTAATGTAAAAATGACCCATTATTTTCAACATGAAATTAATTCTCTGAGAAGTATAGGAAAGAGATTTTTATGCTGTTTTACCACCTGCTCCTCATGACTGGGATCTGTGTACTCATTTTTGATTTATGAGGGAAAGTGGGGGAAATCAGATGAATTTTAAATGGCGTATATCAAGATGATAGTGGTTTGGTTTTTTTACTTACAGGCTATATACATTTTTCTTACTCTGTTTTTGTCAAATAGCAAAATTTTTACTGCCTGTAAAGCCAGAGAATTTTTGGTTACTTCTCCTCCAATATTTTATCACTGCTTCACTGCCAAGGAAGACTTTTGCTAAAGAGTAAAAGCAAATTATTTTACGTGGTGAGTCTAGCCAGCAATTTGACCAGGTCAAATCAACTCTTGCAATAACTTTTTTTTAAATTTATGTTAATAACTTGGATGTATGTGTACAACTGTGACCAGGGGTATATTTAATACTCTCAGAAAATGTCAATTTAACTGCTCTGGTGTCAGACATGCTGTGCAGCAGTGGAGTAACTTTGCTATTGCTCTTCAATATGTGAAACAGAGTATGCTGAACACACTATAAGGTAATTAAAAAATAATAATAAAAAAGTATCAAGTTAAAATAAATAAATAAATAAATAAATGTCCTCACCCTCATGGAAAGCCAGGAGTTTAGATGTGCAATTAACCCTCAAAATTTCACCCCAGGTAGGTCAGTGAATTGCACACTTCAGTCACTGTGAACCAATGGCATCAAAGTCTATTTGTCAGGGCCCACCAGGATAAAAGAGTAGGAGGGGTTTGGAACCAAAGTGTTGCAACTGGGGTCCAATCTCTCCATACAGGAAAAAAAAAAAAAAAAGAAAAAAAAAGAAGCAGAGTTATGTGTACTGTGAGCACACTTTCCCCTTTATAGCTGAGAAATTACATGTATGGCTTTTACTCTTTCTGAACCCAAGCATCTACTACTGCTGGTTAAGAGATAAAAATGGAGATGAAAAAAGCCATAGAAATAACAGTAAACCCTCTTTCTGTTTAATTATCTGACATCAAGTTATACAACTGATATTTTTAGGTAATCTGGAAAATTTGTACAGAATTGACATCAGGAATCAGTCAGTGATGAGAAACACTATTGGTCTTTGAAGATAAGTTAGGTGCAGGTTCTTCACAGAAAACTTTGGGGAAATACTATTAAAAAATTTTGCTGAAATATTTTATTTCTTCTGTAATTTTTTCTTTCTGTTCATTACTAAACCTTTCTTGTTCTGTGATCTTAATTTAAAGGTTATATTTTCAATTTTCAACTCAAATTATATGTCAGGGTAAATCCTGTTCTTTAGGACCTGTGATAGTGATGTCTAATGAATTGGAAGAACATAGACTTAGTTTTAAATATGGTATTACTTTGTGTTTTTCCAAAAACCTAATAATTTTTTCTCACAGTAATGATGTTTATAATTTTTCTCATTAAAAACATCCTGATGGCTAAAAATTTTTCCCAATCAAGAGGTCAGGAAACTGAAAGAGAAAGAATGAAGAGCTCCTGCCCTGAAGATGCCCCTGTAGATATTAAAAATATAGCAGTCCTCTGGGGTATTTTGTGATAAATACCCACTTTTGAACCTTCATATTGAAAGGTCTTGTCTAACTCTGAACTAAATTTTATTTAAAACTTTAACAAGGAAATTACTTTTAAAAAATGTTGCTTTGCCTTTCTCCTTTCCATATCAAGAGAATGGCAACTGCATGACAGGAATGCAAGTCCAGGGTGGAGAAACACATAAAATTTATAGAAATGGCTTGTCTGAAGGATAGTGCCTTTTGTGCTACTCTTTTTTTGTTTGGGAAAATTGTGATATAGATGAACTGTTTAAACAACTGGCCCTGCTAGAGAGCATTTATATCACAGACTTTTACATTTAAAAAGAAAAAAGCCTTAAAATCATCGAATTCTAAAATTCTGTCTTTGAGCAAGAATTATCTATCCTAGTCTTGTATCTTTTTACTTTTTTGGGTTTTTACTATATCTGACACCTATATATGTGCTATTCTCTCAATCTCTCTACAAGAAATGTATGGTATTTTTCACATTTATCATAAAGCAGAATCTTATGGAGACTGACCTTTGTACTGTTCCTCATATACAACTGAGTCTGAAATTACTGTTATTTAATTACTGGAGAGAGAGAGATATTTTACTTGATAAATGGTTGAATACCAGAACACTAAACTATATTAAAAAAGAATGAATTCTATTTAGTCTGGTTTTTTAGACAGTTATGCTTCTGGATGGGTTCGTAGCATGGGCAGGAGGTGTGAGTTACTGCCCAAGAGGTCTGGATTTTTATCTTGCAGTTCTGGATGTGCTCCAAATGTTAGTGTTTGATAGGAGGAATAAGCTATTACTTGAAAGGGACAGCTAAGTGTAAAGATGTTTCATGATTAATGAAAAATACTCATCTATTTCAGGGGGGTATAGTTCCTGAATAACATCTGAAAGAAAATAAAATGGGTTTATACAATTCAGATTTTCACTTATAGCAAAGTGAATTCTTCTCTAGTATTTAAACAAGCATTTGGGTTTAGTCCTGGCACAGCTCTGGCTCGTTGCTTGCAAAGATTATCCTTCTGGAGTTCATTCCACACTTCAGCATTTCTTTTAGATGGTCCTGTTCCCACAATCCCTGTGGTTAATCTGTGTTTCTGCTCTCCCAGAGGATCAAATGTGCTTTTTTTTTTTTTTCCTTTGTGGTAGTTCTATGGCTACAGAAAAAGGGCAGTATGTACAGTTGATGCCCTTGGTTTGACTTGGAGATTCTTGATTACACAGCCTGTTCCAGCTTCCTCAGACTGACACGGACTTAGCTAAAAAAGACCAAAGTCCCACAGATTCATTTCAGGACCTAATTAAAATCTAATTTAGTCCTTTATTGATCTATATTTAGTACAGTTATCTTTAAAAGTCAGATCCCTATTTTGGATATAAAAACCTCATCCTTCATAGTTCTTCCATCTTTGCTTCTGCTTCTTTATCACCATTTATCTTTATCAGCTTCTATGGCATTATGTCCAGAACAGTGCACAACAGAGGAACACATCCAGTCTGAGATGAGCAAGTGAATACAATCAGGCATGGATGTGTAAAATTACAAAATAATTTGTTCGCTCTCAGCATTTCTCACTTTTAATGTTGTATTTTTGAAGCTATTGTGAAATCTTTATTCTAGCCTTCAGAAACATAGCGTTTTCTCTAACAAGGTGAGTGTAACTCCTTTTTGTTAGAAGATACGATGTATAAGATCCATACTATTTATATACTCACAGGTGCAGTGGGTTTTTTTTATTTGGTTGGTTGGTTTTGTTTTTTATAATGCAAACTATATTAGATATCAAAATAATGATGAGAATGAGAAGAATGATAATGCACACAGAAGGAGTTATCATTCTGAAAGAAGGATGTCTCTTCTCTCCAATTACCACGAACATTATGTGTTTAAGTGCTTATGAATGAGAACTTGGATTTCCAATTGTGATGAGACCTTGTTAAAAGAATAGATAAATAGTGAATATAAAAGGAAAAAACAATTGAGAGGCAAAGTTACATTGCACGTGAAGTCTCCTAAAGGGACTTGTTGTTATTTTTATTATTATTATTATGTTATTTAGTCATCATCATCATAATCTATACAGGCACACATTTTCTTTTTCTCAAATGAAAGAAAACTAATTTCTTCAATATATGAAGAAAAGACTTCTAGGGCACCATGAATGTGTAAATGTAAAAGACAGAAAAAGACAGGGCAGCAAGGATGTACTTTTAACATAGAGGTAAAGAAAGAGGAAGGAAATTTGGGGGAGTATGAAAGTCATGGTGCGACTTGACTTAACTAACAACTTGGTATGACTGAGAGGCTTTAAATTTGTTGCTTGTAAAACATATAGGAAACTTGGAAGCCACTCTTGGAAATCAGAACTAGGAGGGTGAAAGCAAGAGATTTGTACATTTTTGCTATTGTGCATTTCAGTGTTACTCCTGTCCTAATGCCCTTTATGTGAGTTAAAAACAGCTAAATGTAGCTTCTGTGCTGCCCTGTGCTTTAGGCTGGGCCTCAACCAGCTCCAGCTGATGATGAGGGTACAGTAAGCCCTTTCAATAGCTGACGAGCTTGGAGGTTAATCTGCAGCTCTTGAAGGAAAATTGTGCCTTCTAAGTGTCCAGTACTGGACCCATCAGGACTTCTTACTTTTGACTCTCCTGCTTTTTTTCTCAGAAGATTGTTGTGGTGTTGAGTGATTATTTTTTTTTTTTCATGGAGTGACGTTTTCCTTGGTCCTTTTGGATCTTGCATCAGTCATGAGCACAGTCTGCAGCAGACCTCGAGGCATGATCACATTCCCCATTTTATCCAGATCATGCATTGAACAAATCTGCACCAAACTCGATAACATCAGGATAAAGAAACAGTTTAGCAGAAACATACGGATGATAATTTTCAATAAAAATCCAGGACAGTCAAATAGAATTGAAATTGAATTTTAGAGTATCCAGAAATTATGTGCCTTGACTTTTTACTATTAATAGAACTATCAGACTTTGAAACTTTCAGATGAAGCACCAGTGCTAATTGATAGCTGTGTGCTGAAAGAATAAGCATTTATTTCAGCTCCTCAGCTAGAGACATTAACAGTCTTTGAGAGAAACAGAAGTTCTATTTTAAGGGCAGGACTATGACAGAAGGTGGTGTACATCCAGCACAGAGGGATAAGGGCTGTGTATGGCTGATGGTAACCTGCGACAAGTGTTCAAGTAAAAAGTTTGGGGTCAGCTCAGGTTGCATTCTTGGGGAGCAAGAATAAGGCAGAAGCAAGAGGTGGGGTAATGATTTAGGCAGCAAATATCTAGGATAAATACCAGGGCAAGAAAACGGGCCTGAGGCTAGGACTAAGAAGGAGGAGTTATACACAGAACTCATGGCAAAGTAGATTATCTACTTTACAACAGTGGTGCCAGATCTTGAGCTGCTGTTCAGGAGCACAGTAACAAACCCACCGGGACAGCACAGCAGTCCCATTTGCAGCTGCACTCGCTCATTACGCTTGCAACTTCTAATCAACAACCAAAGGTCCCAAAAGACAAATAACATCACTATCCATCAGCCAGCACATTCCCTGAATAACCTTCTTTGTTACAGCTGAGAGGACAGAAGCATGGATTTCAAGAGTGTTTATTGGACATCTTCATGCTTTCTTCTCCCAGGGTAGCAATACATTTAGGAAAATTCAGCTGATAATATTTATACACTGAAAGGGCTTTTTTGATACAAAGCAGATGTGCTGGTGTGGACTAAGCATTCGCCTTTTTTTTTTTTTTTTTTCCCAGGCAGTTTAAGTTGAAAGTCAAATATTTAAGACACAGAATGCTGTGTTTGTAATTGTGCAACCCAGCTAGATTACTATCATAGTACACTGGCTAACAAAACCTCATATGAAAATATGTACAGACATCAGAATGAAATACTGCCTGCATTCAATGGACCAATATCTGCAATAAATGCCAACAGGGAAAAAATCCATTCCTTTTATAATTGAAGGGTTCAAGAAATTGAAAGAGTTAATGGCTGTATCTACTGTTCTTGGGATTGCTGGAGCAATTAATTGTTGATCCAAGTGAGCTGGAGTCAGGCCCTGTGGGACTTATGCAAGGATAAGCCCAGTATTGCCTAAAACTGATTCTTGCACCACTTCTTCCCCTTTGCTGTTGGGGTAAAGGGACAGTTAGTAGCAAATCAAACTGCCCTACTTCACAGCTTGCTTGCAACCACCCCTGGCAGTCCTGCTTCCCTTAGTTTGCTGCCGCACTGCAAATCTAACAATTCACAACACTAAAACTTACAGCCTCCATGGATCACGTTGCTGATGCCGTTATATCAGTCTAATCACCAATACACATTGTACGGAAAGTTGACAAATACATCAGGTTATTGGGGTTCATTTTAGCTTTGGCTATGCATGATTTAATACAGAAAGAAATCAGGTTAGGAAAAGCTTTGAATATGTATTTTCTAGGGGGAACAAAAAAAAAAGTTTTTTTCTCGCCTCCTCTCACTGCTTCTCAGTCATCTAGAGAGAGAGAAATGATGAAAATGACACATGAGCTGCTGCAAAACCAAAAATAAGACAGCTTTTATTTTATATTTGGAAAGGGAGATTAGTTTTTTCTGTGGCTATTTTTCTTTTTTCCCAAGTCTTCAAACAAAGTGGCATTTAAAGTAGACATTCACCACATAAAAAGAGGCAAACAAATTTATTGTATTTTATTGCTGTGGAGGTGGCTAATGGGAAAAGAAGTAAAAAGTGTGGGAGAGTGTGGGAAGCGGGGGCAGTTACAGGGAAATGCATTTGTGTGGGTTGGGTTTAGCAGTTCCAGACAGGGAAGTACTTAGAAAAATAGCTTCACATTTACACTCAGAAATGAGGAATAGCCTTTCTCTTAAAAGGAATTGCATATGAAGCATTCTTGAAGCTAATATTAGGCAGGCAGGACTGAGGATGATGCTGGCAGGAGACTAAATGTGTAAGTACTAATCGTGGCCAGACCAAATGGGTAACCTTCCAGCTCAGTAAATGTAAAGGTCCTGAGGTTAAAAAAGGAGGACAACTGAATGCTAAGGGACTTTATTTTTTTTTCTATACTAAAAAAACATTAGTCCTGCTCCTTACAAAGATTTTTGACATTGGCCTCTCACACAAACTGCAGAAATAAAAAAATAAAAGCCACCAAGTTCACGCTTTGAAGTTCACTAGGATTAGCCACACAAGAGCAAATTCCAGGAAGAGAAGGTAATCAAAATGCAGGCAAGCAATTAGATCTGCATATTAAGTATGAAAATACACAGTGCTGGGTTGCATATTAAGCTGGTGCAGTAACCTTGTGCTTTTGGAGATGCTCGGAGAGGTTACTGTGCAGAAGAGCTCAGAGGACTTGACTTACCTCCTGAGGGGAAAATTTCTTTTCTTTGGCTATAACCATGGCTGTGGTGCTGCAAATGCTCTTTGTGCTTGATCCTTACCAGGGAGTGGGCTGGGGACTGCAGGCAGTGGTGAACCCTGTCCAGACTGGGGAAGCCCAGCTGTGAGAAATTAAAAAACAGTTTTATTACAAGCAAAATAAAATGGACAGAAGGTACTAACAAAATAACTATTTTTGTATTTACTAACTTATAGGTGTACCGTGGAAGCTGTAAGGTGAAGGGTCCTGTCTGGGCCTAACACCAGGGAACCTTTCCCGGCTGGGAACATGGAACAAATTATAAATAAAAATGTATCCCTCTCTGCCATGTGGATACACAGAGGGACCCTCCCACCCCTTGCACAAGACCAAAAGGGGATGATGCAAGACCCCCCTGTATGTTGCAATCAGCCAAAAAGTAACACCCCCTTCCAAAGTAGAGAAATTACCTTTTAAGGCAACCAACCGACAGTAAATGAATAT